>WSTX01000327.1:0-11472 GCA_019633405.1 Tulasnella sp. 408 | reverse complement strand
TTGAGGGGGCTGAGGGCTGCGGAGGGATTGGTGTTGGGTGGATCTGCGGGGAGGTAAGGGTGCAGCGGTCAGGATTGTATAAGATGAAAATTCTCAAGGCCACGAGCCGCATCCACCCGTTATCGCCGAGCCACGGCCAGAGCCACGGGCAAACCAGAACCACGAACCAGAACCACGCATAAGCCAGAACCACGAACCACGACCACAGGCCACAACACAACCACGAGCCACAACCACGAGCCACAACCCCGAACTATCCAAACCACACGCTTGATCTCGTACTGTCCATGCATGAACGGACTCAGCCATCACGAAAACAACAACAACAACAATATTAAAATTTTCCAGACCGACAGGGGTACCTGGTTTATCCGGGAGTGAGGGGGAGCAGGTTCAGCGACGTGCCCGGAGTTCAACACGACGTCCCTCCCCTGGTGCTCTCCCCTGCAAATCGGCGACGGCCTTTCCCGAATACTCGTTCCACCTTTTGCTCTCCGTCCTCCCAGTTACTCTACGGTACATCCCGGAGGTAAGTGTGTCGAAGCCTCGCTTCCAGTGTCGTGTCATGATTCCTCGTTGCCAATTCTGACGCCGACCAACCCATCTACAGAGGAGCCGATGGCAAGTCATCCGGAGCCCCCACAGATTGAAGCACCTTCGGCTTCCTTATCCACAACGTCGACTCCGCTGGTGGAAGCTTTCCGCAGTCGATATTACAATCTCGAACAGCGTGTTCAAAGGACCCTCCTCGAGTCGTTTGGAGACACAACAGTCATTGAACGGCTCGGGGACGAGCTCGATGAGTTTTCGCGTACTTTTCAACAGGTGAGTACATGGTCTAAGTCAGAGAGGCTTTTTGACGAGGCATCTCAAGCTGACCTCCACCTTTGCCTGTTCAACCAGCATTCTGGCATCTTCCCGACGCCTGAAGCGGACACCTTTCGAACCAACATCGCTCTGTTACAACGCGAAGTTGCCCAGACCTACCAAGCATCACCCGATGCCTCTCACCACGGCGTACCGGAAGTGGTTCATGTGGAACGGACGGGGCGACGAGGACGACCGCGGATCATCATCGACCCGAGCTTCTTACAACAGGCGGTGGCCTACCGCGGTGCTTCCAAGATCGCTCGCTTCCTTCAAGTCGGTCGAAGCAAGGTTCGGAGCACCCTTCTCGAGTACGGCCTGGTACAACCAGGACGAAATCCGTTCCCTGCGGTTGGTGAAGCCGAGCCGGACCTTCCTCGCAATACGTACGGTGTCAACAGTCTTGAAGATGCCGAGCTCGACGCAGCCATCGTCCAGATCCGCACCCACTTTCCCAACGCGGGTCTTACCATGCTGGACGGCATGTTGCGCCGCAATGGAACCCCAACTTCTCGTCCGCGCATATCCGCTTCGCTTGTGCGGATTGACCCTGTCCGTCGTGTCTTCGAGCGTGTTCGCATCAAGCGTCGCAAATATCAGGTTCCAGGTCCAAACGCCCTTTGGCATCACGATGGCCAGCATGGTAGGCTTCTCCCAGTACGATGAGCGTCTGTCCAGCCGGTGACTCATGTGTCTTGGCTCCCTCTAGGCTTAATTCGTTGGGGAATCGTGATCCATGGTTTCATCGACGGTCATACCCGCCTCGTTGTTGGCATTGCCGCTGCCAATAATAACTTTGGATCGACCGTCCTCAACCTTTTCCTTCGTGCTGCCCACCAGTATGGGGTTCCATCACGACTGCGTGGCGACCATGGGACGAAGAATATCCAAGTCGCCGCATACATGGAGATGCGCAACGGAGTTCGACGTGGGTCGTACATCTGGGGAAGGTATGTGTAGGGCTCCATACTGCTTACGGTTGCTGATCCCTGGGCCTCTAGGAGTGTTCACAACGTGCGGATCGAACGACTTTGGGTAGACGTTACTGTCCAGTTTGGAGCCAAGTGGCATTCTTTTTTTGAAACCCTTGAGGTCCAACATGGCCTGAACATCAACAACCGCAACCATCTTTGGCTGCTGCACTACCTCTTCCTCCCTGATATCAACGCCGACTGCGCATTCTTTGCCGAGTCCTGGAATCACCACCGCATTCAGACCCCTGGTCAGCCTGCTCGAAGTCCACACGATATGTGGTTCTTCGATCAATTCACTCATGGCGTAAGGGGAGACGAGCTGAATCTCGCGGAGTTAGAAGAGTTTGGCGTTGACTGGGAAGGGTTGCGTGAAGCGCAGGTCCTCTCCTCATGGCAGGGAAACAACGGGGCTGAGGAAGGAACGACCTCGTGGGTAGGACGTGCTGGTCCACCACCTGATCTGTCAGATGTGCCAGTTCACCCTCCGGGCATGGACTCCCTGACGACAGTTGATGTGACTCAGCTTCACGCTTACATCTCTAACTTTCTCAATGTGTATGACCCGGCGTCCTTAGCGTCTCGTTGGGTGAATGCCTTGGCTTTTGCGCGAACCCGCTCACCCAATTTTTAGTAGACTATTTCGAGAATATGATTAATAATGAAAATTTGGCTATATTAGATACGAGGGGAGATGAAGCTAGTATAGGAATGTGAAATCGGTTCGAGCGTCTGCATCCAATGACCTCTTGCGGCCGGAGACTGTAACGCCATCATACGAACAAAAATATGTATTGTGGATCACTATCCGCAATTACTTATACAGTTGAGAGAAGGCACTAACGACCTAGCAAGCCATAAAAGCCGGAGGAGAGCCTCGTACCTTGAATCAAGTTCCGTCGGATCCCAGTTCATCCAAGGTTCCTTGTTTTGCAGGCCGGTCGCTTTCTGCGATGGTGCAGGAGGGTTGTTGTTCATACCCGGCGTGTCACTGTCCACGGCTGGATCATCCGAATAAGCTGACAGATGGCGGTGGCTGCCGTCCTCGTCCTCTTCTTAACCAGCCGCTCCCCTTCCAAACCCCGATGCGAAATGAACCCTCCGCCTTCCAGATTTGTCCCGATCTTGGGCAGCTCCACGGCAGCGGTTGGAATAGGTGGGCGTTGACATTGTCCTTGGTGGGTTGTAGCGCACGAAGGTGGCCATATCGAGGTTCTGGTGGACCATGACGGGCTTGAAGAATGGCTGGACGTGATGGCGGGTACTGCATGGATGTTCTGCGGGAGAGGTTGAATGTGGAGCTGCGGTGGTGGCTGATGGAGCCCGTTTACATATGGAGTTGGACGTCCACGTAGTCAGCGACGACACGCTGATCTGAACGACGCCTTGAGCATCTCGGTGACGTTGGAGGTTGCACCCGCGCAGCAGCAACGTACTCCATCGAAAACGCGGAAGCCAACGAGCTTGGCGTGTTGCTGCTGCTGGTGACAGCCCAGCGCCCGCTTTGAGGGAGTGCTGTCGTCGTAGTTGCCGACGACCCCGACGTTGCCTCCCTCTCTCCGCGCACGCAATCCTTCGACGTGCCCCCGGAACTTGAGGGTGAAGAAGGGTGATTTGACGGCGAGCTTTTAACGATGACGAGGAAGTCGAGTACAGATGTGAAGGCTTTCGAGCCGGTTTCGGTCGGTCGGGCGGAGCAGGGTGTCGTGGTGGTAGTTGTATCGGTCCATGAGACGGTGGTGGCGGCGCGGTGGCTTGGCTTCGGGGTTTCCAAGGTGGCTAGGCGGTAATGGCGCGAGCGACATGGCAGGTTGACGGCGGTGTTGTCCGGGGGACGGAAGAGCGGGTTGTCACTCGGGAGCGGAGATTCATCTGGGGTCGCTCCTTTCCAAGACGAAGACCTCGTAACTGAAGGTGAGCGAGAGGTGCGGGTGGTCGCTAGAGCCGAGTGCGCGGGCGATCGTTGGGCGCCGTCGCTGCCCTCGTCGTCCGCGCGAACCTTGGTGCCACTGCTCCCTCCTATCCCTCCCAGGGTCTGCGAGAGCAAGTGACGGGAGGGGTTTGAAGAGAGGGGTGCTGCGTCTTCGCTTGAAATCCGTCGGCCGCCAGATGATGACACTCGGCCGGGGGCTGGCGACGGTTGGTTCGACCGACGAACCTCAGCTGGAAGCGGACGGGAGTGGTAGGGCGCGTCCGCACCGTCCCAGGACGAACCCCAAGGCGGCCATAGGCACCAGAGAGGCGGGAAACGAGACGCTAGCGGATGCAGCGGACATTCGACAGGAGGATGGAGGGTTGGCTAGGTCGAGTTGATGAGCTCGCCACGACGATACAACACCGGTGCTCTGTTGCCCGAGCGCTCGCGTCTTGCTTTCCCTAGTTGGAGGCTGTGTCCACGACTCGCTGAAGAGAAAACCCGCCGTAATCACTGCTTATTCTTCTGCCTCCTCGCCGGGTCGTCCCTGGAGCCGGAGCGCGAATGCGTGGTGTTGAGTGCAGGACCGACCCCTGCGGGAGAGGTTGAACACGACGACACGCTGTTCTGAACGCCTTGAGCCTCAGCCTTAGACCGCTTGGTAGGGGACAGCGCTGATGCCGAAGCCAACCGAGTACGCGGTGCTGTGGCTGCGGTCGTCGCTATGGTCGTGATGGACTATATCGGTGACTTGGGAGGCTGCATCCACGTACTCCAGACTCGGAAGCCGACGAGCTCAGGGCGTTGCTGTTGCTTGTGGCAGCCGAGCGCCCGCTTTGAGAGAACGCGGCTGTCGTAGTTGCTGACGATTCCGACGACTCCCCTTCTCCCCACGCACACGTTCCTTCAACGCGATCGCCCAGGTGCTCGGCATCCGCGCCAATTGCGGAGTGGGATCGCGTGTCCGACGTATCACTGCTCCCTCCTATAGCCTCCTCCTCGTGCGCGGCGGACCCAATTACCCAATGTGAGAACAATGGGCCGCCAGACGCTGGGGATGATTCACCCACGCAGTTGTAAGACTGCCGTCATTCGAAGTTGCGGCGGAACGGCGGGTTTGCGAACGTCCCGAATGCAGTCTAAGGAAACCTGAGTACTTAGCTATTTGAATTGGAAACTACAGCCTCAATACACTTACCTGATGCAGGCGGAAGGTGGTGGGCCGCGAGAAGTCCTGTCGAGGAGGTCGAAAACGACGGCGGGGGCCGAGAGTCTTGGCCAAGCACGTGGACCGAGCCAGGAAACTCATGAACGACGTTGGGGAACGGGACGAGTTGTCGTTACGAGTAGTTTGGGCGTTACCGAAGGCTTCGAGGATCGGATGGTGGCGAGCATCTGCTGCTCGGCTTCCATCCGCGAACTGTCGAGCCGCCAGCGCCGCCGTTGACCGACGCCAAGAAACGCATGATCAGTTTCGCCTGTCAAATAAGTCTCCTCCGGTCAATTCACCGCGTCCTAATAGCGCATCTTTCCAACCAAGACTTACGGATTCGGTCTTTCCAGCACCCGACTCTCCTTCATGATACGATGATGGCCTGGCCGATGTGCATAGAGAGAGTCACTGTACGGCTAAGAAAGAACCGCCACAAGGCCCGCGGCATAACGCCTAGCGGGGCTCCTGGCGACTCTCTCTTGCCGTCCAGGACGTCGTGGTCACAACGGGCGAGCTACACGAGGCGCTGGGGGAAACGTTGGAAGGCGAGGAACGGGCTGCGTGAGCGGTAATGGCGCGGTGGCTTGCTCGACCTTGCTTCATCATCGCCGGGGGTCCCGAACGTCGGGGAGGGTGTTCGCGAATCAATGAGGTGGATGGGAATTGTTGAAGAGCGTCGGGCACGGCAAAGCGTTCAGGCTCCTACGGCCGTGGCGGAAAAGGTCAGCGGCGACGTTCATCATGCCACGAAAGCAGACTTACCGGACCCGTCGACCTTGTCGTTGGTGTAGTGGTCGGCGGGGTTGGGTCGGTGGAAGTGAAGGGCGGTTGGCGGGCGGTTCAGTTTGAAATGGTGTCGAGTCAGTCGAGATTCGGAGCGGCCTTTTCCGGTGGAGAGGGGACCTGTTACATACTCGATGAGGAGTGCGTCCATCGTCACCGATACGGTAGGGGTAGTTGAAGAACGAAGGGGCGAACCGAGCTGGCGAGTTGGTATCGAACGGCGCGGCAGGGGAGAAACGGAGCAAAAAGACTGAGACGTTCAAGACCAGAGCCCAGTACTCCTGTCCTGACCCCATATACCTCAAACCTCAGTAATAGCGAGGTTCGCGGCCAGGCGGCCACACCCCAAGCGTTCCTGCAGGAGGTGGGGGATGGGGATGGCATAGATGGAAGAGGGGGTATGTAAACGGGCTTTGTTTGAACAGCGCACGATCACGTGACCAATTCTGCACTCAAATTACTGGTACCATATATAATCGGTAACGCCGCCTGCGCGGTAATCCCATAGCCTGCAGACGGCTCGAAATTTTTTTTCTTTTTGGGCATGTCCCTTTTGGTAGATGAATATCACATAAACAGAGGAATACAAGTGGAACAAATTAAGAAAGAAAATAGATCGCAGAGTGACTTCACGGTGATGTCCTTACAGGACGGCTCCTGCAGTCTGAGCCGCTGCCGCTGTGTCTCGAGTCTCTCTTTTGCGGCTGCGAAATCCTCGTGCTCCTTCATAGTGCAAGGTTTGAGCAAGGCGAGCATTTGGAGATCATAAGACAAAGTGAAGTCGCCGTTCTTCTGTCCATGAGTCTTGCAGAAGTACTTCTCGAGCCTAATCTCCGCCATCACAATGTCTTACTGACTCAAGGGGGACGGAAATTGCTCTGTAATTGGGCAGGTGGTGGGGTTCGGTGGAGCCTACGGCTTCTCAGTTGCTCTATTTTGGATACAAGAACTATGCAGAAGGCACTTGACAAGGGTACACTCAACACGCAAATTCTACCGGTACTTATATTGAGCTGTCTCTCTATGCATTGTGCATCGGAATCACTCAGAGCTGCCGTCCTATGCTTCTGCCGGATTCCCCCTTCATCAATACGCCGATCCGACAGGAGGCTGCACGACATGATGCCTTCTTGAATTTTTTGCTCTAGGCTTTCTGTATCAATCGGCCTTCAAACTTGCAGAGATCCTTTTACATATTGATTCGAGCACGTACAAAATACTATGATGAGCTATAGGCCCTATTCCTTTCTGCCTATGACCGATGTTCTCTTGTTCTGAGGATGAACTTCCCAATGGGCTTGGAACCATCTACCGACCGGCGAGGTAACCGCCACATGTCTTTATCTATCTTACATCGATGTACATTATGGTTACGCACGCCAATTAGTTTCAAACGTCGCAGTTTCAGAGTACGACGTCTGGGTACGTACTACGGCCAGTCGCAATGCTGAGGGGTTAGAACCCAATAAGATTTGCTATACAGCCGGGCAGCTTGACGAAGATTCTTCAAGGCAAATCGTCAATTTATTGGGTGTTGGTCATGTGAAAACACCCGTTTGCCTCTCTGCTCAGCCCATCACAAATTTCACACATAACGGTGTCCCGAATGTGAACTCCAAGAGGATAATTTGAAAGAGGTCATTGATAATCTTTTTGAACACCCAATCCGGATGCCAAGTGATGGTCACCTTGTCAGGGCTTCTTGATGGAACCCACTGCAAGGGAGAAACCCTGTGGACGTTATTCGACCCTAAGAGGCATCTACAGGGCGACTACCCTTCAATCCTGCGCTATTCACATTACAGTCCCTTTTCTTCCATTCAGGCTACAGCTCGGACAAGGGTTGTTATCTCAGTAATATGTGAGTACCTATTCAAAGAGCTGCTAACGTATTCGTCTCTTCATGGATATGTGAAGTGAATGCTGCTGTGCTGTGGGAAGTCCCGAAGATATGGCACCACGACTACCGCTTCATAAGACAGGAAACAACAAGGAGCTGAGAGACCTTTACGTTAGATCAGATCAACACTATATTGAGGCAGATATTAAGTGTGTCATTGATATGGAATCCTGTACTATACACATCAAGGGGCAAGTCCGTTCCAGCGGTGCCGCCTATCTAACAATGAGCAATCCCTTGGCATCTTTGGTCGCTTTGCGGAGATAAATACCCAGTCCCTCAATTATCTGGATAGCATGCCTTGGTGTGTTTCTGTTGTGTTTGAAACCTGGCTGCCGGTCGTTGGAGCCGACGTTCTCTACCGTTACTCCTCTTCATCACCTTCTTGCCACTGTCCAGGGGTTCCATACCAGTATTAATACAACAGCGCAACCACCACACATGTCTAATCAGAATCCAAAGAGTGACTCAGGCCCTTCCACAAGCGAGTTGGGAAATCAAGCCGCCACGAGTCTGCCGACCACATGTGGGGGCCCAGCAAATACAAGTGCTACTGGTAATCCCCAACCACAGTGGCATGCAGATGGGCACCATAAAAAGTACGTTCATAAGCTAGTCCACGAAGACAATACTAACCTAAACCCTCCGTGTCATGCCCATGCAGAGAATCGATTGGTGAGCGGCTTGAAATCGGAGATACAGTAGACACGATGGCCAACCAGAAGGAGGGGTAGTTGGAGAACAAGCACAAATGTTATACAAGTTGACGGCGAAAGATTACAAAGTGTACGGTAAACCTACTTCAGAAATATAGGACAAACCCAGACACCCGCTATAGAATAAGGGAAGAGACAATTTGGGACGATTCGAGAATAAGGGACGAGACGGTTCGGGACGATTTGAGAATAAGGAACGAGACGGTTCGGGACGATTCGAGAATAAGGGACAGGACAATTTGGGACGATTCGAGAATAGGAGATGAGACAATTCGGGACGATCCAAGCAGCTAAGAGACGAGATAATTGAGACCGGTAAAGCGTTCCAGGCGAAGAAGCCGGACATAGACATGAGAAAAGAGGACATTCATGCCGTTCCATAACTTCCAAGGGAGTTCATGAGGTTTAGAAGGAGCCAAAAGTCAAACGCCTCGCAGCCAGCGTCGAGACGATGTCCCTCAGGCCCTGGCACATGGTCGGGTTGGAAGAAATTGATGATCGTTTGAGCGGGAAATGAGATCTGTGAGAGGCAGGCTTGGATGAAGACCTCGCCGTGTCGACTGGCCAGAGAGTTTCCCGAGTCGAAGATAACCTAGCAAGAGACTCCATGATTACAATGGTGCCGATCGCAGAGCGACAAGGCAAGGCTTACCTGGATTTGTGCGGGAAGTGAGAGGGATCCGCATACTGCCCGACAGAACAGCCGAGCCCGATAGCCAGGGTCATCAAGCTCCGTGAGGTCACCTGAGTGCAAAATTCGACCGTCCTGGATGTGCGCACGAAGCAACGTTTCGTTCACTGGCCCAGATCCATGAAGAAAGTCTTTGAGTAGGGCTGGAAAGGTCATCCATGGATCACCGGAAGCCTCGCGGAGAGCTGTTGTGGCCGCTTGCTCCCTGTTTTGGGCCGAAAATGTGAAGCTGATCTGGGAGAAGACATCGTCGGCCGACTTGATGTGGTGACCACAAAATTGATTAATGAAGTCGCTTGTTGAAGCTTGATAGCAATGGGCACCCTAGACAAGGCGAATTAGAAAGACGAAACCCAAATTCAACCCAAAAAATCCTTGCCTTCACGATCGTCCACCCGTTGGCAGCTGGTAGAGTGAAGCCAGATTCAAACGCTTGATGATGCGGGGACACACGTAGACCTCCACAGACCAAAACTTGTAGGAGCATATGCCAGATCTGGTTATGTTGTTGCGGTGTTCGCCTGGACGGTAAGCATTCAACCTATTCGGAACAAATGGTGAGCAGCCGTCGAGTCTTCTGGGGCCACAGCAAAGCTCACCTGAAGGCCTGGGAACAGCTCCTCTAAAGTTGACTTGATTGGCTCGTTCATCAGCGTTCCAGCTGGACCATGAGCAGCCCACAAGTTCAGGATTTCTAAAACCGTAGGCTCCCAACGGGCAAGGAGCTCGGGTGTTATGGCAGCAAGGTCCCCTTGATGAAGGAGCAGTTGGAGGTTGAGTGGCGACGTGAAGGGGGCAGCTGCATGAGCCCAGACCAGATGCATGGCATGCGCAAAGCCAAAGAGCTTCAGGGCCTCACGGATTTCGTGGGCAACCACGGGTTCTTCCGAATGGATGACCTTGTAACCTGCCGGTGTTGTATGAATATAAGGCTGGCATTGGTGTTCAAGGTCTTCGTAGATTTGGGTGATGGCCTCACGGATAAGGCCTTCCCCCTTGGCAACACAATTTCCTTGAGATGATGTCCTGAACCCACGGGATGGAGCATCAGCCATTATCGCGAAATGCAAGCAACTAGACTGAAACACTCACGTTTGGATTGCAAACCCGTTCTGGAAGATGCGTGAGGCATCATGGGCACGAATGGCTCTCAGCATGTGAGACTTGACACCAGGGATGACATTGGAGCGGAAGTCCTTGCCACTAATACAAAGAGCAGCAGGCTTTGGCTCCGTGCCCCGCTCGGCGTCTTCCAAGAATTTCGAGTGCCATAGACCCCTCGACGTTGGAATATTGCCTGAGTAGTGAAGGCGATGACCGTTGGATGAGCAACGTTTGGAGAACGGCTAATCAAATGTGGCATTAGCGTGATCAGACGTCTTGAGCGAGGAGTCGTAATGAAGAGGCGAACCTCATGCGATGGAAACAGCGACATGGCAGCCAGAAAGTCCGCGGTTTCGTCGTTGACATAAAGCGCGGCATGGACTTCAGAGTCAGGCAACGAGGGTGATTGAATCTCAGTATCGCTTCGGTCATCCAGCCCCGGAATGGAAATGCGTCAACAGGGCTGCCACATGGGATCTGCTGCTGCATCACTGACAAGCAGCTGTTTCCCCATCCTGATGTCTTACCCATCTGGGCCTACCCTTTCATACAATCCAAATTCGGCTCTGGTAAGAGCCTTGTCATATTTCAGAGCTCCCTGCCTGGTGCAGCAGCAGTGCAATTCTGCTGTCCCAGCAAGTCACTATCAAGATGACAGACTATTTGAGCCCTAAACCAATGCTCTTTCCTCCCATTTCTTCCTTCTCTCATCATCTTCCAATTGGCTTAAATCTTATTAAAACTCTGATGGTGTAGGAATCCTGAAATAATTCTCAAGGGTTAGGTTAGGTTAGGTTAGGATTTGCTTACTAGTTGCTACTTTTAGCTGCATCTCCTAACCAAATTGCCCCAGTATGCCTGATCCAATCACAATATGTCAAAGGGGATACTGTTGCATATATGATTACCCTTCAGTGAACAGAACTTGTATGCTTTATGCATGGTTTTTGATGCTAAACTAGGGCTATTTCACCTGTTGAGGCACTATTACCCTTTTTATCATATCACAACAGTCTCCCTAAGCTCTGATAACCTAAATACTACATTACTACATTAGGATCTAACTATCCCTGGTTGGGGTAAAGTCTTCAAGGTGCTGAACCATTAGATATTCATGTAGCAAGATTTACCTGTCTGTGACAATGGTCGAATATATATTCACCCTCAACCCATGATGTTATGGGCCCATTTACTGCGATTCCAAAAATAAAGTAGAGGTTCATTAATATAAACTGGCTGATTCCTTCTAATTAGACTGTTCCTGGCCCAGGGAGGGGCCCCAAGACAGACCCTGCCCTCATACTACTCTACA
>WSTX01000326.1:0-11514 GCA_019633405.1 Tulasnella sp. 408 | reverse complement strand
AACCATGCTGCCTCTACGCCTCAATCCCCGATGTGACGCGGTTCAAGGAAACCGGGCTTCTCGAAGCACGGCTTATCGTTCGGATCCTGTCCTTATCATATCTCCTCTTCGTCCTCCATGTCTTCCTCTTCTTCGGATTCCGGATCTAAGAGTTCTCCCTCATCGACGCCTCCAATTGCTCCACCTGCTTTACCGCCATTTCTGCCTTCCTGTTTGCGATACAGGTCCGCCAGCATGTCCGGCCCCGTCGCGTCTTCGATCGCCTTGTCCTCACGTGTACGAATAAAGCGGGGGAAGCGGATACTGAGGAGCCCCGGATTTCAGGTAAGTTTGATCGGCCCCGAGTAGAAACTCTGAAGTTAACGAGGTTGCACTTACCTAAGGCCTCGCTGATCTGAGATGAGTCCAAGGGCAGCTACTGAACGTGGGCTGATCGTGATGTCCGCTCCTTGAAGCTCCCAGACCTCCGATGGCTTGAAGTAAACCGAAGGCCGTAGGTCTGCACATGCGAACGGGAGGTGTTGTTTCAGATGAAACGAAGTGCTTAGGTGGATTGGAAGGTAAGCGTACCGCCAAAATCCACCTGAATCCCAGGAAACGGCTGTTTCGAGCACATGTCAGAGCCCAGCTCGTACTTTTCCACCATAGCCTGAGAGATGAAATTAGTTGCCTCGTTTTGTCGGTTATGACACTGAATCAACACACTTGGTAAAACGCGTCCGTAAATCCTGACATGCACTGGTAAGGTAGACCAACGAGATCAGGACAGGTCGTGCAAGCATAGGATATGTCAAGACTAACCTTGCACACCGCAACCAAGCAATCTCGCTTTGGGTCGAAAATAGCTAGCAAGACGGGGCTCCACCACTTGTTCTTTCTTCCCATCCCATGCCAACCTCCAACAGGTACCAAGTCGAAGGAATCTCCCAAACCTTGAACATAGTCCTTTTTCAATTTCAACCATGCTGACGTCCGCTTGTCTGTCAACTTGAACGTCAGAAAGGGTCCGCTGAGGGTTTGAAGATCGGCCTTACCTGGCTCGTAAGTAGCAGGCAAAGGCTTTCGTCGGGTCGCTTTCCTCTTCTCTTTCTTTGGTGAGCTGGTGGAGACGTCTTCCATGACAACATCATCTCCATCGCCCTCGTCTACGACCTCGATAACCTCCCCACTATCAAGGAGCTTTGTGCACAACCATTAGGATATAATGCAAGAGCTAATACTGTGAAGAATCTCACCTTAATCATCAAGCCTTCCGATTTACTCTCGACTGCCCGTTGGAAGAACTCCTCTACGACCTCTCTCCCATCATCTCCCTCACAACTCTCGACGTGGTCAAGACGAGCTGTATACTTGTCTTCAGGTATATATTGCGGGAACTTTGTCCGTAGTAAGTCACGCCGTGTGCGGAATGGTTCACTGAGGAGGGTCTGTTGTGTTTGGTCAGCCTCCAATGAGTAACGGCACAATCGTAGGTGCCTGAAGACAGAATTCTGCTTACCTGGTCGTTAAAGTACATTAGATCAAATGCATACACACAAACTACAACCTTGACATCGCGCAGGTTGACGTCTTTCTTGGGTCGGTTAGATAACTCTTGAAAAGATTTCACGTCGCCGTTTGCCGGATCAACCGCCACGATTTCGGCATCGATAATGAACGAAGATATTTCCGGAGAGTTTTCAAATATGCAGTCCACCAGGGAAAGGATATCGGGATACTAAGGCGGTACGTCGTTAGCGCCATTCACATGCCGCAAAGCAGAACTTGGATCGGTCTCTCACCTTCTCAGTCATGTCCTCCAAGTGCCGACTGAATAGCTTGACCAAATGCTTCGCCTCTCCTTCGCGTCTGCGCGCGTGCATTTGAACTCGTTGTCCGTCATATTTGAACTCAGCAGTGAAGGACAAGTTTCCGAGGCGCTCATAGATTTCGTCAAGTGACCGAGTAGGAGATCCTAAGGTGGGATGTAGGGGTACACCTATCGAGAGAAACCGGTTAGACGAGTTGTGTCGCACGGTTATATGATGAGGTGGGAGGGATGAATTTACCAACTGCTAGAGGGACGTGCTCCGCAAGTCTCTCGAATCCGTGTTCCAGTATCGCTTTCACGATGTGTCCATAGTTAGGGTGCTGCACGAATACCTTCTTCAGCAGCGACTCCGCCTTCAAAAACCTCTCCTTCACATCCTCTCTTGCTACATCCGGTTCCGTGCTTTTCTTCTTTGTGGCAGGGAGGGGTTTTACTTTCTGCAACAGCTCTGGTGGCGCGTAAAGTTCAGATTCTGATGGTGGTTGTGGATACCTTGGCGAAGGTGGTCTGGAAAGTACCAAGGCTCGGGACAAAGCCGAAAGCATCGTCGTCCTCACGGCGCCTACGCGGATGTGCTGGGCCAGTGTCCGGACCAAGTACCGAGATTCTTCTCCTTTTGCTGCAACGAGAAGTTTCTCTACGATCGTTTGCTTTTGCTTTGTTGCTCCGTTCCCTCTGGCGTAGGCGATCTTGAGGAGCGAATCGTATACCCCTTGGATGAGAAGCGGCGGGTGCGGGATGAGCGTTCGGACGGAGGATTTCGCTTCAAATGCGGTGTCTCCGGGGTCTCCAGTGGAGCTGAACCTTTTCACAGAGTAACATAAAACATATGAGTGACTGTGATACTCAGATCCGGTGATGAGACTCACAGTTTCCTCAACGCTGCCGCTGACAAACCAGAAACGCTTTGGATAGCCTTCGAAATAATGCTCGGTCCAATGCTCATTTCAACGGGCACATAAGCCGGTGATATGGAGTTGGAAAGTAGGTAGAGCGTGGCGAGTAACGAAGTCGGGTCGTGCGTGATGATGAGGCGCAGTGTGTTGACAAGCGTGTTGACGAGAATGATTCGAGAGCGAGTAGAGGAAAGAGTGACGAAGGTGTGGGTCAGGAATGAGTAAGGTGCAGGTATTGACGGCGGGCGATCTTGGGGATGTTTGGCGGCTGATCCAGATTGAGGTGCCCAGGGACAATTGCTGACGTCGAACAGCAGCGGGTCGGACGTCAAGTCTGGATATACTACCGGTGCCGTGCTAGCAGCTGTTGTTGGCATGCCGAAGATCGCCTTTGGCGTAGCTGGACGGCTGGTCCTGGGTGATGGCTGTTGTATTGGGATTGAAGCGCGGGTTGGCGCTGTTTTTGAACCTGAAGGGCCAGCAACGCCGTATCCCTCCTCGAATCCTTCTTCCTCCACGTCTTCAGGCAGCGTCCCATACTCCTTTGCTAGCTTAACCGCCAAAGCTCGATCCTCCTTCTGACCTCCGCTTCCTGAACCACCCGCTGTTTTTGATCCATCCAGCTCCACCTCGTCGTCCCCGTCGCTCGACGTCAAATCCAGCTCGATGACTTCCACAGGGAGAGCCTTGCCTTTCCCTTTCACGTCATTCTTCACTCCCTTCCTATCCGGTCGATTGCCTCGAGATGGGCCATTCGTCGTAGCGGCCTTCGTCGGCGAAGCAAAAAAGCTATCCAACCGCCGCTGCCCAACCGCCTCGTTTCCGTTATCGTTCGCGTTTTTTGTTCTACTCCGCTTGCTTTTCGTTGGAGTAGGTGATGTCGCTGGGCGTTTGGGCGCCATATATGGCACGATTTCTGGTAACTCAAATCGTTGGAGGGAGGGGTGGTCGCGTTTGGTGGTCGCGTTCGCGTGGCTGTGCCAACATCCAACCGACGCGCGGTCGGCGATCTCCGGCGACCCATCTCAACCTCCCGATCGGACAGCCCGGGTCAACGTCACATTATTGAAAGAAAGAGCAACGTCAACAAATTACTATACGAAGTAGAAGGAGCAAAGATATATAAATGTAGATACGGTGTAGAACGCAAACTGGTTATCAGGGCAACCGATATCTTCATCCTCTTAATAGCAGGTGAAGCGATGAGGGCACATTGTTTTACGCTACTGCTGTAGGAAAACTGCAAACCGGACTTCGTGATCTGGGTCGGCAAGGTCGGAGGACTTGGAGTGACGTCAGTCAGAGGATTGAGTGCCTGAACATTTCGAGCTAGCTGGCTTCCCTTATGAGAGGGCTGGGGATGAGGCGAGTGCTGCGAATGGAGTGAAAGGCCAGATAATCGCAAGCCGAGCCTCGGCCGCACCAAGAAACCTCCGGCTGCAACTGACGTCGGAAGGACCCTTACGCCGGGGGTGATCTGTGGAAACAAACAGGAACACCCCTCCCCACCTCTTTTCCTCCTCTCATCAGCGAGAGGCTGTGAAAGGGCCTTGCAAGAACATTCGATCAACGCGAGTGGAATCTAATCGCTCTCGCTGTGCTCGTCTCAACCCGCCAGAGCAAGAGCGAGCAACTCGTAATCGCGGCAACACAGCCCGCCTGCGGCAGGAAGCCGATGAGCAGAACGCGCGGCTACCATGTCCATAGACGAGCTTGAGTTGAGAAGTCGAGCCCACTCTATTTTCTGTGTAATGTAGGTGATATCAAAGGAGGGATGGACAGGCGGCTGGCAACTCTACACGGTAGATGGCAAACAACATGAGCGCCTGCCGAGCGGTCAGTCTCGGCTATTCATTCCTCCCTTCTACTGTTTCTGCGGTCGGCTGGGTGAAGATGCTGGCCTACGAACTCCAGCCTCTGGAATATATCAGCTCAACGTGAGCAAACCGTGGGATAGTGTACTGTGCCTGGTTTCGCTCGGTCGCTTTGTTGTGTCGTGGCCGTGGCTTACCCCTGGTCTCGACCAGGCCGAGCAAAAATCGCGGCTGATGGGGAGGTCAGGGATTAATCCTTAATCCCGAGTGGCCCCGGTAGAGCTCGCCCTTACGATGAACGACGCTGTGCTCTGACCTTCTAAACTTATGCTGCTCTACTTTTGCGTACCCTTCCATCTAGGGATATATAATCCACAACTATGACGCAGATGGCTCCATTGCATCTCGCCTGCAAGATCTCTTCGCGAACCTCTAAACACTCCATAAATCCCCAGATGCCAAAATCCCCACTCCTCTCAAGGATTCTTGTCTGGATACTCGAATTCAGGAAATGGTATCCGGTAAGAGCATTTATTGAAGTTGTTTACTGCTTTCTGCGGCGATCATTAACATTTGTTGCTCTTCGCGTGTTTCCCTTGACATTCCTAGGGTATTCACCAGCGTCTTTGGAGGAACTTTGTTAATTTGAAACGGCTATATGGGGTTGTTCTGCTCAAATCCACCGACTCCACACCTGGCCATGATTTGGCCCTGAAGACGACAAAGTACGCGCCAAATCCTGCAGAAACACAGTCCGGGCCCATGTCAACAACAGCCTCGAAGATCAGACCTCCAAGCCAGCACCCCTTCTGGTCAACACATCCCGCCTTCCATGGTTATATACAAGAGCCAGAAGGAGCGCCTGCCCGAAGAGGCAGCCACGGCGATGTCTGGTGTTGCGAAGCTAGATTCCGCACACAACCAAACGGAGCTCCAACCAAGGTAAAGCTCCTTTCTTGTAGCTAGTTCTGGGAAAGCTCACAACATCGGTTTTTAGGTCTGTATCAAGGTCCTTCGGTATACGCAACGTAGTAGCTCCACCGATACCCCACGGGACAAAGAGATGCTACAGGTACGCTGTCCTGACCGGCCCCATGTTTTTGACCAAGCCTCTGACAGCTTTCCTTAGCGGTTCCAACAAGAGGGCATCGTTTGGTCTGGGTTGCTCGATCACCCCAATATTCTTACGCTCATCGGCTGGACCTTGGCACCAAACTTGCCTTCATATCCCCTTGGTGCGAGCAAGGAAGCTTATATGACCGGTTAGAGCAGCTTTCAGAACTCGAGAGGATGAAACTCGTGCGTTAAGCCCCTGCTGATCTCCATCGTGCCTTGCCTGATGCCCGTCCGGAATGTGCCCTTCCAGCCCCTTGGCATCGCAAAGGGACTCGAGTATCTGCATTCTTGCAACCCGCCTGTGGTCCACGGGGACCTTAAACCGGTAAGTAGTTGTCCTTCCTCTGAATGTTTGCTGCAGACTGGCCATAAATACCGGGCAGGACAATATCCTAATTTCTGACGATGGAGAACCTCTCCTGGCTGACTTCGGCCTGTCAACTATCATAGGCGAGCAAGAAATGTATACACGCTCTCATCGTGAGGGGGGTAGTTTCCCGTGGATGGCGCCAGAGTGCATGGACGGAAGTGCAAGATCGTGCCAAAGCGACATCTACAGCTTTGGGAGTTTGACTTTTGCGGTGATTTATTTCTCCGCTCGTGTCCGAGCGTGTATGCTGATAGCCGAAATACTGTGGCTTCTTGCAGATCGTAACGGGCAAATTGCCACACGCCGGTTTGACCATAGGCAAAATCATCCTCAAAGTTTGCGATCCCGATAACCCAAAGGATCCTATTGAGAATTGGAGCGATTACCCCCAGCTCCATGGACTAATCGTAGACCTCTTGAAAGATTGCTGGTTGCGGTTGCCAGAACCGAGGCCATCAATATCGACGGTTGTCGAACGACTGTCTACTCTCCTGCACAAGTCGGAAACTGCTATCCATCTCTCTCCGTCCGCCAATTAGCGGCACCTTCAGTTTCATTTAGGCTCGAATCCCTCATCGTTTTTCTTGAATACGGACTTACTTTTCTTTGTACGCTACTACCCAAGTCTGAAGATCAAGGTACCCCATCTGAACTATTTCGCGCTTATATATGTTTATTTCAATCCTATGCCTGTCTAGAACGTATTCTGTGTTGATGGCCCTCTCTCGCATACATTCGTTCTTGAGCGGTGTATTCATACGACTCAAGAGCAATACAAATCAACCCCATGATAGTGGGCCACCTGTAGTGTTGGGCAAAGCTGGCCAGGCCGGGCTTGGGCAAGCTGGAGCCCGACCTAGCTCTGGGCTCCGGCTCAAGCTCCTTCGACGGAGCCCGGCTCAAGCCGACCCAAAGCTGAGCTCGAGCCCGGCGGGGTTACCAAAAGGGGAAATAAAGGGTCCCCGCCAAGTGCCGCAGACGGGTTGCTATCTATCTCCGTGGGGGACCCGCCCTAAAAGGGAAGGTTCCTGTGGCGTTGATAGGCTCGAGCCCAGCAAGCGGGCTTGGGCACGCTGAGACTCTGAGCTCAGGCTCGGGCCCATCACCTGGGCTGGCCTGAGCTTGGGCTGGCCCGAGCTGGCCCGAGCCTGAGGCTAGCTCTGGCACAACACTAGCCACCTGTAGTGATGAGCGATGGAGTGTCAGAAGGTATAACCTAATGGCCGGTAGAGGTAGTGAATGGACCGTGACGAAGACCTATGTTATTTGCCTTGGGCGGGATGGCCGTGAACGTCACGGCCTTCCCGCCACCTATTTTCTATGCGACCCTCCCGTCACCATGACCTTTTCACTTCCACCCATTCGCATTCGACGATGCGCTGAGATCATCTTCTCCCATCTATATGGCAAAAGGGCTCTAAAGTAAATGTATCACAAGTATCGAAGTGATACATTGTATTCTGGACATTCTCTCTGGGCTCTTCGGACTGACTTCGAGGCAGGCCCGCCAAAGACAATTAAATCAGAGCTACGCAGCCGCAAAGGCCGCTCAATTGTTGGCTTAAGGGAACCGGGCTTGGAGAAATTCTTTGGAAATGAAGGGGACGTCGCGCACGTTGATGTCTTTCTTGGGATGGTTAGGTCGCTTTTGGGACGTCCCACATAATCATTGACCGAGTTTGCTGCCACAGTTTCGACGTTGATCATAAAGTTTGGTTTTACGTCGAAGCCCCGAATTTTCAGCCCAAAATTGAGAGAGCGCCCAACCGCCACTGCCCAACAACCTCGTTCCCATAATGACTCGCGTTTTTGGTTCTAACCCGCTTGCTCTTCATTAAAGTGGGTGATGTCACTGGACGTTCTACGCGCCATATACGGCTTTAGTTCTGGAAATTCAAATCGTTGGAGGGGCGGTGGTCGGGTTTCAGTGGTCGGGCTGTGCTAACATCCAACCGACGCGTCGGGCGTGTGCGGAGATCCCCGGCAACCTACCTCATCCCCCCGATCGGACAACCCGGTCAACGTCACATCGAAAGAAAGAGCCACACCAAGAAACACAATAGGATGCCTAGCTTCCTCATGGAGCGCCGAACGAACGTTGATGGGCATCGCACATAGTAGGTGAACACTGAACTTGCAAAAAGAGTCGCGCTAGTGTACAGTGCACCACGAAGAACGACGCACACCGAAAAGGTGAACGGAAAAGATTGTCTTTTCGCTGTTCCAGAGTCAAGAAGCTGATTCTCATGGATTATTTTGATATCCCTGCGCCAGTATAGACCGGATTACAAGCACTACTGCACAAGACCCGTGAATAGAATACGCTGCTACTATTTTAGCGGACGAGCTTGGATTGAGAAGCCGAGGCCATTCCATTTTTCCCTCTCCTTCCGAAGGCGGTCGGGTATCAAAAGGGGAATTGGCCAAACACCTGTAAACTTTGCAGGATAGATTGTGAATAATAAGACGTGCGCGCGCCAAAATCCGCTTACCCACCGTCAGTCTCGGCTAGTCATTCCTCCCTCCGCTCCTCTCCCGAGTTCCTCCAGTCGGCTCGGTGAGAGGCTTGGCGCAGGGATTCGGATTTAGAATGGCTCAATGCGAAGCAAACCGTGGGATAAGGCGCTGTGCCTGGTTACATTCAGTACTCGCTTTCCTCGTCCCTTAACCAATCCTGATTCCAAGCCATTTCGGATTCTCGACCAAGTCGCTGGCAGATCGGGAGTTGAGGGGATGAATTCCGAGCGCTCCCGGTAGATCTCGCCCTGCAGCGGACAACGCTGTGCTTTGACGGTCCATATATATGCTACTCTACGAGAGCTGACAGTGTCATCCACTGGGAATTCATACCTCACAACTCCAAAAGAGGTGGCCTCATTGGATCTTGTGTCGCTAACTCTCTTCGTGGACCTCCGAATACTCCATAAACTCCCAGATGCCGAAATCGCCTGTCCTCCCGAGGATAATCATCTGGATCCTTAAGCTCGGGAAATGGTATCAGGCAAGGAGCACTGAACAAAGTTGTTTGCTGGTCTGTGCAATGACCATTAACACTTGGTGCTGCTCTCTTTTTTTCGGCATCTCTAGGGTATCCATGGTCGTTTCTGGAGGAACAGAGTCCACTTCAAGCCACTGGATGAAGAAGTTCCGCCCACATTCACCGGTTTCACATCGATCCATCATGCGGCGCCGAAGATAACACAAGATGCACCAAATCCTGAAGATATACTTCCCAATCCCAAGTCAACAGCGGGCTTCGATGCCAGATCCCTATGCCGGCTCCGCTTTTGGCCAACGAGCGCGGCCTTCTTTGGCTATATCAGCGAGCCAAAAGGAAGTCCGACCCGGGGAGGCAGCTACAGCGATGTCTGGTGCTGTGAAGTCATATTTCGCATGCCATCCGAAGGACTTCCTACCAAGGTATAATTCCCTCCTGTAGCTACCTCCGGGAAAGCTCTTAATAACGATATCTTAGGTTGCTGTCAAGGTCCTGCGGTTTACGCACCTCGATAATTCCACCGGTACCCCAGATAATGAACAAATGCTTCAGGTAAGCTCATATAAGCGAGACCAAGTTTGTGACCAAGACGCTGAAAATTCTCTTCAGCGGTTTCAACAAGAGGGCATAACCTGGTTTGGGTTGCTCGACCACCCGAATATCGTTCCGCTCATTGGATGGACCTTGAGTCCTACGCTTGCGTTCATATCACCTTGGTATGAGCAAGGAAATTTACATAGCCGATTAAGACACCTTTCAGGACTCAAGCGGATTGAACTCGTACGTTATGTCCCCGCTGATGATGTTGTTGCCTTGTCTGATACCCACCCTTTCTAGCTCATTGGTGTCGCAAAGGGGCTCGAGTACCTACACTCACGCAGCCCACCTGTAGTACACGGGGACCTCAAACCGGTAACTATATGCCCTCTGTTAGGGGTTTGCTGGAGGCTGACCACAACTATCTGACAGGAGAACATTCTTTTCTCTGACAAGGGAGAACCTCTACTAGTGGACTTCGGTCTATCAACCGTCCTGGGAGAGGAAGAGATGTACACATCTTCTCACCATGAGGGCGGGAGCTTGCCACGGATGGCGCCAGAATGCGTGGCTGGTGGGACAAGGTCGTGCCAGAGTGGCAGTTTGACTTTTACGGTGATTAATTTTGTCAACACATGCACCTTGAGTCAGAGCTTGTGTACTGATGTTCGATGCATTCGGTCGTCCCCCTCCTCCAGGTTGTGACTGGCGAATTGCCGCACGCTGGGCTCACTGACGGCCAAATCATCCACAAAGTTTGCACCAACCCCAAGGATACCGTTGACGACTGGAGCAAACACCCTCAGCTTCCTGAATTAATCAAAGACCTCTTGAAGGACTGCTGGTCGCGGTCGCCAGAGGCGAGGCCATCGATGCCCGGGGTCATCGAAAGACTGTCCACTCTCTTGCCCTCCTAGAGTGGGAAACTGGCGCCGACCTCTCTCCGCCCGCAAATTGCAATATTTCCAGCGCCATGTAGACTCGTCCACTGTATTTCTTTCTTTGATATGGGCCTATTTCTGATTCTCCACGACTGATCACAGGTTGAAGGCTGGGTTTCTTCATCCGGACATTTTTATGGACTTGATATGTTGATTTCGATCTTATATTTTCTATAATGTATCACCTTGTCATCTTCGTCACTCAAAGTCAAGTTCAGCTCAATGACTTTCACACGCGTTACGTTCCTTTTCTCTTCCACGCCATCCTTGACTTTCCTGCCTGATTGATTTCCTGGGGCCGGATCGTTTTCCATCGCGTTCTTCGCCGAGGGGGCGAAAAGCTGTCGAAACGCCGTTGCCCAACAACCTTGTTTGCATACTTGTTCGCGCTTTTTTTATCTGTTCTACTTCTCTTCCTTTGGTTGGTACCGACAGTGTAAGTTTTTCTACATCGGGAGGTTCAGGATGTTCGGGGGCAACCAGAGTGCTAGCTTAAATTCCTCAACATGATATCACTTTTGGGCGGCTGGTAATCATAAACAATATACTTAGTACTAAAAAACACAACTGTAAGTAGTCGTTAGTTTATTATAATTGGGGTTAACAGCCTTTTGAAGCAGTCGAGGAGAACGGCAAAGAAGGCACGCATCATATCCCCCATGGACACGCATTGGAGCGTTGAAGAGTCATATTGAACCAACGTATACCTTAAATAATGCCATATCTTAACCTTTCTCCAGGTCCTTGGTGCTGTAATCAGGCACAGAAAGAGTTAGGCTACTGACTACTGGGATCTCCACGTCCTCCCAGGGCCTAAGACCAGAGAGGCAAGAATATATTCCAGAACGCTAAGCAATCTACTTTGATACACTGCGGTTCTTTTATTTGAGACCCCTTAGGTGAGTACCCTAGCGTGATGCCCTGTGTCGGGGGGTCGCGACGACTAGATAGTGAGTAGTGTTGCCGCCGGTTCCGCCTGAGCCGGTTTGAGAACCGGATTTTACGGTTCTGGTTTGGTTCGGTTTGGTTTCA
>WSTX01000325.1:0-11520 GCA_019633405.1 Tulasnella sp. 408 | reverse complement strand
CCAAAGAAAACAAGGAAGAGCTGGCCTCCAGCCAGCAAGGCTACGCTCAGAGCCGCTATGGACCGCTGGTGGATCGCCGAGGGAGCCGCATCTTACAATTACCCTAGGAAGATCGTAATACCCGGCGGGAGAAACGACGCTTGGATTTACATTTGGGCGGAGTGTAAGAAGTTGAGCCCGAACTTCAATCATAACAAGTAAGTACTCCACACTTACCGGGGCACCCTCCACGTAAGTCTGAAATGCTGATGACGAGTCATTCCCCGGTACTCCTTCTTCGCAGCGTTGGAATGGCCACTGTCGCCCGTAACATGAGGAAGGTCGGCCTTCTCTAAGACCGAGGCTATTTGATCGTGCCCTTCGCCAACGTCGCGACTCAACCTCCCTCGCCTGTACCACTCCCCCGATGTATCCGCATGTTTTGTTTCTTATTTGTCTTTGTATCCTTATGTCGGATTGCACGTCGGAAACCTGGAAAGTTAAATAGATGTGTCTTGGAACTCGAATTTGACGGATGTGAGCGCATGATGGTTGACACGCGGGCAAGCGGCTTGGAAGGCGGAAGTGATGTCATCGATGGAAGCCGGCGGCGACGGTCGCCACAGTTGGCGGCCAAGTTACGACCCTCGAGCACGACGACTATGAGCGAGTCCCAGAGCAATATCATCGATAAAACAAAGTTGGTGGAGCGGAGAATTTTGATCACGTAGGCGGTCGGCGCATGTCTACCTCAGCCTGGCCATGCTGAAAGGGCTTACGCCTGGAAGCGAATGGAACTCCCTGGATAGCTTCAAGAAGCGCCGCTGATTCAGTGCTGGTGTGAGGGGAATCTTACTCATGTTGCCCGTTCGGTGCGACTTCTGGATTGGCCGTCCCTTCGTCATTCCACATTGGTGGCAGTAATGGCGGACATGGCTTTAATCAAATCTTCAATTTTGGCACCTTCTTCATCAGGAAGGTCACTCAACACGTTTATCATTCTCTGATTCGGGAAGAGTGTTGGAAGATTTTCGGTGGTCGATGAAGCGCTAGCGCCGGCGGCTGGCTCTGATCCCGTGATGTAGGGATCGGTGCGAGGAGGCGATGTGGCTTGAGGAGTTGTATCACTAACCAGACGTCGAATAGGCAATGCAACGAGACGCCTGATCGAAGTCAGACTTGACTTGCGCGGAAGTTTGTCATCATTGCGTTTTCATGGAGTGGGGCTCGGGAGGTGATCCACCGTCTCCGTCGAGAACTCTTCAGCCCACTCCTGCAGCGGGAGGCTACGCGCAAAAATAACCCTGGGGGCTTCCGTTTCCACCAAAAGTGGCCCAAAGATATGCGGGTAACCTGAAAGAGTCCATTTGGGTGAGCACCACCGCGGTCATTGTTTCAAGTCGCGAGGCTCGGCTCGTTCACCCGGCCATCGCTTCCCTCCCCCAAATAGGCCATCGACGACTCTCAACATCACCCTCCGAGCACTTAGTTATCCCAGAAATGTAGGCTTTCAGAACACTTTCCAATTAACATCGGAGGGCGTATCTCATACGACGATAACACCCCCTTATGACCCACCGGCGCCGCCTTTCGGCACGGCTGTATGCTTCTTCATTGCCAGGACTACATATTACCCTTATACAAAACGATTAACTCCCCTTAAGTAAATCACAGCCTGACCTAGGCCGCAGTGCCAGATTTGGAACCCGGTATGAAACCTACTGCGTGTGCGGAACGTAAAGCAAAAATGCCTCGACGTTGTTGCCTAATCGCGTCTGTATTATTAGATTGATCATCATCGCAGAATTGCAGGCTATCGAGGAAAGGCCTCAGTTCCGATTGTTAAGGTGCACGCGTTGTAAACTTCGTTATTCTATCGTGGTGGTTCTGATACAGAAAGTCCCTTGTGGCTAACTCCGGTTTCTCTCCGTGCCTGTCCCAATGTGGACAACAGAACTTCGAGCCTCGTTGACACCTTTCCTCAGGTATTCCTGCGTTAGTTATCGGCAATGCAAGTCTTGTAGAGTAAGTCTGCTCATCAATACTCCGACATCTCAATGATAGACAGGCAGATGTTAGGTCCTAGGGCACACAGGATCCTAGACATCGTGCTGTTGCTGAGCTGGGGGTGATTGTGACTCGTTTTAGCAATATGGATTGATGCGTTCCAAAGCATCACCGACAACATTTGGTAATGATATGTGCCCAGGACGGATTGAACTCTATCGCTGACTAAATCAGCGTCAGTATACAAGCATGCAAACTATCCCACCCCCTGGTTCCCAACATGAGTTTACCCAAGAAACAATCGAGCTCCTCATGTGGCAGGCATGTTATACGTGTGCTTAGAGTAAAACTCTAAAGCGGGGCTCTGGCCAGCATGTTTCACGAGAGATACTGCCTTTTCCGCTTCTCGAGGGCTCCAAGAAGACACAAGGAATCTACACCGCATATATCCGCGTTTACGTGACAGGAAGACCGAAATCTGACGGCGGAGAAAGCTATAAACTCTAGTGGACAAAGATGAAGGTGAGAACCAGCTCCCCAAGCCTACACCTCCCCAAGCCTACACATCTTCCACATACTGATATCGCGCTTGCAAAATGATCCTCTCCGCCATTGCTGGTCTCAATGCGGACAAAAGGGCCCGTGGTAATAATATCCCCCTTTTCTAAGTAGTCATCCTACTGACGAGATAAATCTAGCCCTCGCAACTAGCCATCCTGCGGGCTCAGCGCCCAAGAATCCCATCGTCTTGGTCCATGGCCTCTTTGGTTTTGATACACTCTATGGCATTGTCAACTACTGGAACGAAATCCCCGAGACGCTGCAGGCAGCGGGCGCGGAGGTATATGTTGCGACAGTCTCACCAACCTCTTCCGTTCAGGTTCGGGCAGAGGAGCTGCTAGTGCAAATCTCAAGAAAATACCCTGGCCGTAACGTGCACCTCATTGGTCACAGCATGGGCGGGCTAGATTGCAGACACCTAGTGACGCACCTCCTACCAAGGGCGAGTTTCCGTGTCCTGAGCGTGAGCACGATTGCCACCCCTCACCGCGGGTCTCCAACTGCAGACGTTGTTGCTGGGAGCCATAGTGAGTTTTCCATCCGTTCTCCTTCTATCTCCTCCATTTTCCTCTCTTCCATGCCTTCATTATTTCGTTTGACAAGGAAGCTCTTACTGATGCCCTGATTGCCGTGCTAGTTACTGAGATCCCCGGCTTTCGTCCCTTCCTAAACCTGTTCCAGGTTGGCCGCGGTGATTTGGAAGCTTTCAAGTCCCTGTCGACCTCTAATATGAAGGATTTCAACGCTCGCACCCCTGATGTTCCTGGGGTGCGGTATCTTAGCTATGGGTGTCAGTTTGTCCCGGGCATCTGCGACCTGGTCTGCTGGGGGTGAGTTAGCTTGATCGCGGCCTCGTTGTCTCGGTGATCTCACTACAAGCCGATATATAGTGCCTCATTCAATCTACTGAACTTGAAAGAAGGAGAGAACGACGGAGTGGTCTCTGTTGCTTCGGCGAAATGTGCGTTCATCTATAAACCCACTTTCCTCGTGATTGAATCATGCTTTATCCACAACAGGGGGAGAGTATCAGGGTACCATCACTGGGGTCAATCACACTGAGGTCGTTGGCCATAAGGTCACGCAGACTCGACCAACCGATGTGCTGAACTTCATAGGGGGGGTTCAACCTTTCGACCACAAGAAATTCTTCCTCGATCACGCCAAATACCTCGCAACTAATGCTGAGCCAGACCCTTACCATACGATGAACGTGGGGATGGGTATGACGCCAGATTTCAGAGGTGGAATCGGAGGCCAGAGTAGCGGGCCAGCACCCATTTTCAACCCTAGCTTTTTCCCAGAGATGGCGGCGGGGATGATGATGGGCGGGTTTGGTGCTATGGGGATGATGTCGAACTTTGGTGGCGCCATGGGTGGCCAAGGTTTTATGAGATAGTGGCGGCGACACGGGGGAGAGGAATGTTAGTGGACAAGTTAAGCTGAACGATGCCGACAAGAGCATTTAGTGCGCCGGCCCTAGCTTCTTTTTGTTAGCTTCTCTCGGAATATCCGCTTCCCCCTCGTCTAGTCTCTGTCTCACGGTCTCCTTTAGAACGTTTCCATCCTGTTGGTTGATACCTTCCTCTCGGTTTCGTTTTTCTCTTTTATGCTGTAGTTTTATCTGTTTAGGATGCCTTCAGTCGATCGCCACATCGCTGAGGTACACCCCTTACTACCTTCCCTATTTCGCCTGTATCCTGACGACTCCCTATGTACTCTAGTGTTTTATCCCAGCAAAAGCTAAGCCAATATACCCGAGTCAATTACCCCATTACCGAGTGTTCGATTTTTGACAAGGAACGAAGTGGATCACGTCAGGATTCAGGCGAACGGCAAGGTTGACAGTCCTCTCTCGATTCAGTTGCTTTCGCGGTCGCTGGCGAACCGAACCAATGGAGGATCTATGTCTTGTCGTAGCGGACCAGCGAATACATACTCAGTGTACAGTCCTGTCGTATCCGTACAATCGATTTAACTTCCACGTGACGTTCGGGGAAGGACCGAGGAGATCAATCGATGCATGTGCACGCTATCTGCGGACGTGCCAAATCTAATCGATGCTGGGCTTCAGTTTAAGTTGAAACTCTCTGACTACGTGCTGCAGTAGCAGAGGTCTCAAATCAAACGGTAATCATGTTCGCATCGTCAGCCCACCTGTCGGTCTTAGGACGCTGGCGCGTTGAACAGGGCGGTCCGCCAAGTCTCAAACGGTCAAGCTCCTCTGCACTCTTCCACATCCTGGAAATCGAGATCAAAAATCTTCTTGTCGGCAGCACCACACGCTTTGGTTTCCACTCTCAAGTTCGGGAAGATCTAGGACCATCACTTCTCCAGCGAACTACGTTCATATCTCTCATGAAAGGTACAGAGACACCCCGGATAGCCCACACGCATCTATCATCGGGTATCGTAGTCAAAGTATCCCATTTTAGCCCCCCTTCCTGGTACAACAGAGGTGAGACGTATCTGTACACACCATTTGGACCTAACCGCTTCTCCATTCTTGTAGAGGCAGGCTAGACTACTTATGCCTCTCGGCCCTCGGAAAGTTCGCTCCATGTTGGAAGCAGTACATCCAAGGTTGGTTTTATGGAATTTTAGGGTTGAGATATATTGATAGAAGACCTCCTTTCGCTGTCTCGACGATTGTTCCAAGCACGGGCCGGAGAACAACCGTGACAGAGGAAGATCTTAGCAGGTACGCTCGAGAGGGGGGAGTGACCCGAAAAGCATGGGTACTCACCATCTCGTCCGCTTCCTTTCGTGAGCTAAGTTCGAATGTTGCTGGTTTTCCTAGTCTTGGGTCGAGAAACGTTGGTGATAATCTTCTCCTTGCCCCTCTAGTGAAACGAAAGCCGCTTACCAGGTCCTCTAATGAAAAGAGCCTCTCAGGGCAAGGAAGTCGTCTGGAGGGTGGGCTTGATGATTGACGATGGCGGCAACTTGCTCCCTAAACGAAAAACGATCATGGGTGTTTCTAAGGAGCATCTTCCCCATATCGAGCTGCTTTTGTAGCATCTCTAGAGTCGAGAGGTCCTCCGGGTGCGGATACGTCTTTCTCGTTCCACCGGCTCTTCTGGTCACTCTCCCGGTTGGACCCTAAAGCGTTGGCTTTGCGATAACGCTGGGCCGCGAGGTTTAACTTCAAGAGTATCTGATCGCTGGAGCTGACGTTGAAGGAGTGTTAACTTTCGCTGCAGCGGACGTTGAGGATGTTTGATGCTGGACTTGAACGAGTTCGGCGCTCGCCCGTGGCCCCACACTCCCCATGCATCGTGGGTTTAATTCCGGAGAGAAAACAGAGGAAGGAGGGCCTCTAGGATGTCCAGCTGGGTTCCTCCTCCCCCAAGCGTCTGGTCGTTCTCTTTACCCGGGATCCCGAATTTGAACGGCGACCTCGTCTGGCGGATTTGGCCCTGGCTCCGAATCAGGGAACGGGGAGAGCGTATTGGTCGGTGAAGCCGTGGGCGCATATCTTCCATCGTCTCAAAGACGTCCCTTATGGAGCGCGGAACAGTCTGATGGGGGGCTTTCTCGTTTCCCCGACCCTTTTTGAGAGGAAAAGAGGTTGTGGTTCTCCGGCCCTGGCAGCCACGCAGAGGACTTTGGAGAGGGAACTTTTGGCGGACCCCTGATAGAATTGAACACGACTTCAGGGCGGCTCCGGGTAAATGGTTTGGCGCGCCTCGTCGCATCCTTGGCTGAGGTCAGGCGGCTTCTCGACAACGGCGACGGGGTCTATGACAAAATCTACTGGGGTCGGGGTAGCGGAAGGAGAAGACTGAAACAATGCTTGGATGGGCTAGAGTGCCTCTGAGCTTCTCTAAGCTCGAGTAAAGGGATATCCGGACCTCTGGCTGCTGCTCATCGAGCCGACGGTGCACCTCTACCTTCTGGGGCGATGAAGGCCACCTCATTGTAAATTTCTGTGCGTCCATACTCCGAACGCTTTTGCTGGCCACTAACTACGTCAGCCGAGGCCGGCAGCCACAGCCTGCCACAGAACATACAGAACTCGGGGGGGCCTTGGGTACGTGACCGGATTGGTTATGCGTTGGTGCCGACCCGAGTGATTGTTGACGTTGCGATTCTGGCTGCAGCTGGAAAAGGCGTCATGGCAAGTCCCGGAGGGGTCTGTCTTGAATAAGGGGCTGGACTCGATGGCGATGGGACCGTGAATATGCACGCGTCTTGTGATGACCGGGAACGTACATGTTACATCTTGGACGAGTCCATCGCCGGGTGGGGCTTGCATCCATGTCGGCGCAGAGGCTCAGCTGATCTTTCCGAGCACCCGGGCTGTTTCTCTGTTCCCGCACGTCCTCCCTACCTAGCGTATTCTATGACGTCTAAATCGACCCATGGGATGGAACCGGGTAGCTCCGATGACCAATCTGTATTTCGCGCGTAGCTCGCGCCGAACAAGTTTCCGAAATAAAAGAAAAAAACACGTTGTTTTGCTCATTTTCGGGATTCTCCTTGTACTTTGTCTTGTGCTGTTTATCGCGCCTGAGATCCGCCGATCCGAAAAGGGAGGAGCTGAGGGAAAAGCAGCCCAATGAGTTTTTTCCCCCTTCAGGGTCTGGTTTTCTTTGTGGTCACAAGCCGGGGTGCTCCCCTTGGTCCCAGTTATCTGGACTGCACCACCATATTATTCTCGCAATGCCTCTCCCCGGGAAGGCGAATGTGCGCTTTTCTGACTCTTGTTTCAAACTCCGGCTTCAGGGTGTCACCCTTCGCCAACTTGACCATTGCGGATAGCTACAAGCGGTATCTTGAACTCTATAGCTTGAGCTGTTATCGCTATATGCAATACTCCCTGAACACTACTCATGGGTACCATCTGGTGAGCGCGGGCTTTTGTTTGTCCAGTGGAGCTATGGAATCGCGCTCCCGCGCAAGGTCCAAACCCCAATCTAGGAAGATATATTCCATTCAATTAGCCATTCATCGACTCGGACGCCCGGGGAGTAATACCAGGATGCCACGCATCGGCGGTGAATGCCCTAAACGGGCACTTTGTACTTCGATTGTGGCTTGTGCACTCCGGGCGTCACCTCAGCAGTTTCCGAGCTTACACTTCCCATGAGAGGGATCCAGACCGCCAGATACAGTAGGCGGGAGCGATTACGAAGAAGGATTCCGGGTATAGGGGTCCGGACATGATCCCAATCCTCTGTACGAGCCGTAGCGTTGGCCCTTTAAATGCATCCGAATGCGGTGGAGTCCTAATTGGAACTGGCCAATAGCCCGATTAGGAGAGTGAACTGAGTATAATGATCCCGTTTGACACTCAAGTCGATATTATATCGTGTTTACATCCCGTCATTTGATTCCACGTGATGCTTTGTCCTTTCACTTCGCGTCGTGCGCAGTTTCTCCTCCTTATCCAGCGACCTCGAGGACACAGCGCCCAACACATACCAACCGCGCTCTTTGAGAAGAAAGATACGACAACCTTCCAACGACGGAGACGCTAGGACCTGCGGCGGCATGGGAGCGCTTTGGGGGTTTCCACACCAAACGAAAAAAAAACCCCCGAAGCGCATTGGTCCAGGAATTTCGGCGACCATATACCCCCATTGGAATCAGATCCCGTCAACCACAGACTACGAAAAACGCCCTCTCAATTGTGTACCTCCTTGCGCACCGCCCTCTCTGGACCGTCAACTCAGGGATTTATATCCCCCATCGTAGCTTGGACTGACCCCCTCCAACGATCCTTCGTCCCTCCAGCTTCACCTCCCCTCCTCCACTTCGCTCCTCCCTCGCGCACCTATCTCTCGAAGCATCCTCGCCGCACTACGCGCTCGTCGTCCTACCTGCACTATCTCTTTCTCATTTCTCGTTCGTCATTCAATATGGTCCTGGTGAGCATGCACTTCCTCTTTATTCTCCGTCTACGGGCCCTTCTACACGACGGCACTGACCCCTCCTCTTCCTCTTTCAGTCCTTCTCCGACTCGTTCGTTCGCTCCTCGTCCACCGAGACCAATGTCACTGTCAACGCCAACGTCCCGTTCGCCGCAACAGGTTCGTCCACCGTTCCCTTCGCCCCAGCTTCCCCCCCCCCTGCACCACGCACCTGCTGACCCTTCTCCTCTCTTCTCTGTTTCTAGTCTCCATGCCTCCTTGGGTTAACGGAGTCTGGGACGCTGCACTCCCCCGCTCTCTCTATCCAATCCTCCCTCCTCCTCATCCCTACTACGCCGGCGCCCAGCCTCTCGCCATGCATCGCTTTTTCTCTTCAACCAAAACGGATAGCGATGCTTCCATGACCGAAGCTCAACGCTACGATGATGAAGACGAAGTGAGTGCAAGATATACTCTCGGTTTCCTGCGCACGTCGACGTTTGACGAGCAAAGTGCTGACCTTCTGACGCCCTTTCCGCACCATCCTCCCACTCCTCGCCACTTTCGTCGTCTCCGCTTCGTGCAGGATGTCGATGGCACCCCGCTCGACGGGACCACCTTCGGCCACTACTACCTCGCATCCGACAACGTCAACCGCGAGCGCGAAAACACCAACATCGACAGCGACGTCGAAGATCAAGACACCAGCTCCTCGGACTTCGAAATGGACATCGAGTCCGAAGACCAGGCTCTTGAGATCGTCAGACCGAGCCGAGCCCGAGCGGTCAAGAAGAACGCCACGAGAAGCTACCAAGCCATCAATAAACGGGCCACTCCCAAGCGCACCACAAACGCCGGGAACAAGACCACCACCAGCGGATCGGCGTCGGACGGACCCGCGAGGCGTACGAGGAGTTCGACCGTAAGTCGTCCCGAACAACTTGAATCGTGCCTTCTTGAGGCCGGAAGCTGAGATCGAACTGTGGTTTTCCTCCTAGTCGTCCCAGGAACCCAAGGCGAAGATTACCGGCTACGGCGGGGTCGACCTCAGCCCACTGACGGACAAATACGTAAGTCTCTCTCTCCTCGTCGTCAACATATTTCTTTTCCCACTCTTTCACCTACCTCCTTCGTCGACACCCACGTCGGTAGCTGACGTTCCTTCCCCCGCAGAAAACAAGGAAGTCGTGGACTCCCGCCAACAAGACCACTCTTCGAAAGGCCATTCGACGCTGGTGGACGGCGGTTGGAGCCGCCGCGCAAAACTCTTCGCGGAAGATTGGGATCCCCGGCGGGAACAAGGACGAAGGTTGGATGTACATCTGGGCGGAGTGCAAGAAGTTGAACCCCGACTTCAATCATAACGAGTGAGTCTCGTCCCGTGCTTTACTCGGCCCGCGGCTATACGTACGTTACGGATGCTGATGCTGGGTGATGTCCGGGCTTCGCTCTTTTTGCAGGTTTGGCATCGCTAACGTCGCCCGCAGGATGAGGACCGACGGTCTTCTCTGAGAACCCGAAGGTGTCCGGGCCGCAGCATCCTTCATCAACGAGACGCAACTTCCCGCCCCAAATGTATCGTTACTCCCGGTATTTTATTTCTTATTTCTCTTTTTGTATCTTAATATCGCCTTCCTTGTCGGAACAAATTTGAACGTTGGATAGATGTGTCTTGGAATTTCAGAGTCCACCCGAGTGAAGCGCAAAACAACTTGAAGGTTCGGCGAGGATGGTCGACGTGCTGGCAGTCGGCTCGGAAGGCGGAAATGACGTCATCGATTAAGGCCGTCGGCCAGGCACGTCTCCGATGGGACATTGAACAGAAGTGGCACGCGAGGCGCCCCATGTCTCCTCATATGCCCAGTCGAAGTTAGCATCCCAGATACAAGCCGGATTTGCTCGGGAATTTGGCATCGTTATGTGTCTCCGTGGATTGGGGAGCTTGGCAGGTGAACCTCCGTTATGTCCGTCGCAACACTGATAGCAAGGCTTAGGCGCTCCCAAGGCGGGAGTCACTTAGCCCTCCTAATTACGAACTCTTGAGCTTCATTGGCGTCTGAGTCGAGAACCTACCCCATCCAGCTTGACTCGGGACCACCTCAATGAGCCCCTTCCCCTCGCAATTGGAAAGAGGTGCCTGAACGAACGGCGACTTCGGATGGCCGACTCTCAAGCCTGAGTGTAAGCCGTGTTCTTTCCGCGCGTTCAGCCCTCCTTCAGAGCTGCCTAACGCGAATAAAAGCGACAGTGTCTCCGACCTCCAATATTGTGTTCAAAGGTATCGAGTACGAGGATTTCATCGTCGCCATTAGGGACCTCGCTTTTGCGAACGGGAAAGAGGAAGATTACCATTGGATGTTACACTACGCCACGACTCGGTTGAGAGGCGAAGCTCTACGCTGGTATGCCAAAGTAGACCCTTCAGCTGGGAAGTACTGGGATCTATCCGTTCGGGCATTGTTCGAGGGATATCCTTTGGTTGAAAGGGGCAGCGAGGATGGGATAGAGACTCCATTTGATGGGCACCACTCCGAGTCATTCTCTCCATTCGCGAGGTCAAGCTCATCCTGTTATCGTTTTTCTCGGCCATAGGTCATGTACGAGTCTCAGTCTCATTCCTTCGATCAACGGTTCACCCAGCCATCCGACCGCACAGAAGGTTGCGCCATGGTCTGACCAGACCTCGGAAAACGTAGCCCATACGGTGGTGCCACGGGCTCATGGTCATGGCTTCTCGGAAAGTCGCCTCTTCAGCTTTCGTCCTCGAGTCGACGATCCTTCCTTCCCCGGGACTTCACACTTGTCGACTTCGAGTCCTTCTTGAAAAAGGAAGTACATACCCAAGGAGATGATTATCTTGGGATCTTGCGAGAGCTTTATTGTCGTCTTTTGAAGTCAAAGGATATGTGGTATCTGGATGTAGGTCGTCTGGTGTTCGTGCACGGGGGTTCGCCCGCAGTCCAGCCCTCCACATGTTTCATGGGGCTTTCATTGCGGAGAACCCAGTATGGAAGAAGATCGTTCAGAATACCTGGCTGGGATTCTCTGGCCCTAAGAGTCATGTCTGAGATCCCTCACACGGGCGGCGACCTGGTTCAGAGGATTTGGCCCTGGCCCC
>WSTX01000324.1:0-11535 GCA_019633405.1 Tulasnella sp. 408 | reverse complement strand
GCCCGGATGCGCTTCGAGACTCGACCAGACTAGCAGCTGTCAAGTAAACGACTAGGTGAGGGTGGAAATCAACGATCGGACCAAACGACCAAACGGGACAACATACCTTTTTTCGTATCAGGTATGTTATCTACTTCTGATATTTTGATTTACTTGACGGCTACGAGCTGAGGAGGGTCATATTGACGCGAAGCAATCCACGTCGGTAGCCATGCTGAGGAGTGAAGCTTGGCTTGCTGTACAACGCTATAACCTCCCGAGCGCTTGGAGTCAATGGTGCCTAGAGCAATCCTTCGGCCCGCGACCTCGAATGTTCGCAGTCGTTCGTACGCCCCGTCCAGCAACAACCGACACCTTCTCAGAATGAATTCGTGTTTGGACCGAAGTTGCGCCCACTACCGCTCGAACCCTCGCTGCTCTCCTTTCAATATCACCTGTGGTTGACATTATCTGAGGAGCTAACACTCGCGTGGATAGACTTTGTAACAGGATTCCCTTAGGCGAACCACCTATAGTAAATAGGAAATCTGAGATTTACGGCCAACCTCGTAAAACTATCTCAGATATTTCCGACGAAGTCTAACTTAACTCTTCTCTATCCCAGTCTCCCGGAACCGGTTATATGAGAACTTAGGGAGATTTCTCCTGTACCTATTACTAGTAGAAAAGATTTGTACATCACCCTTTGTCTAAAGATATAATTTTTCTTTTTGTATTTAATAACTGTATCTCTCTTATGAATAATACAACTAGTGCTCTAAGACGCTTCAATTTTCCCGGAGCCGTAGTGAGAGAATCCGATGGACATCTCCCGGAGTCGGCCTTGAGAGATTTCCGGCAAGCGGCGAAGCCTAACGCTTTCCCACCAGAGGGCGTCTTTGGATTTAGTCACAACATCACGACTACTCGATCGTTGCCGGAGTCGTGTGGACCGTTTGACGAAGTTATACTCCTCCGAGGTGGCGTGCCTTGCTTGGTGTGGGGTGGGTGGCATGATACGGAACACAGCGAGAATCGGCGTGGAGTGCGATGGCACGCGCGCCACTGAGTTATTGTCCAAAGCCGCCACAACGAAGTTCAGGGATAACTAGCATCCGTTAGCTGGTCGCACCCATGTGTCGATTGTCGCTCCACTAGGGAGAACATTCGTGTACATGCAGAGGAAATAATACATGCAGTATATACAGATGACATCGTTTGCCGCCCTAACTAGGACGATTCGGAGGAAAGTGGACGACGGATCGCTTTGCAGCACCGATAGCCAGAACCCGAGGCGATCACAGTTCTCCTTGAGCGACGGGGATCGGAAGTTTGAGACCGGCAGTGACAAGCTGTGGATGTCGTCGCTGGAGTTTCCTGACATCGCACAAAAGAGGTAACCGACGCTCCCACTTCATGACCGTTTTCGGAATCGCGCACAACTTCTCCCGTATTTCCCTTCGTTCCCAGCTCCCAGAACTTCTTTCCTCCATCCGAGTCAGCATCGCGGCTTCGAAATGTAACCCCGCCTCGTCGTATCGCTGCCCCTTCACCAAGATCGCCCCCTTCTGTTCCAGATGCTTCGCGATGTTCGAATAATGTTTCTGGCCACGACAAACAGCGATGATTTGGTCGTGCCAAAAGAGTGCGCCATCCCAATCCCCCTGGCTACATTTCAACTCCGCGAGGAAAGAAGCAACCAGTTCATCCAACTCTGGTAATGAACCCTTTTCCAACATCGCCCAAATTTCCCCAAATGACGAAACTGCTTCGGTGAGCTTTGATTGTTTCTGGAAGCACTGTCCTAGCCTCGCCAGCCCATTGATTAACCATCTATATCCGACGTTTCGAGCAGTTGAAACCGCTTCTTTGAAAAATCTTTCAGCTTCCTGGTAATCCCCTAACTGCATGTTGAGATCGCCCATAATACCCAAGCTCATACTGAGATCGAAATCCGACCCAACACTCCGACTAATCATGATAGCCTCCGAAAGGGTTTCGGCAGCCTTGACGGAATTAGAGAGTTGCATATGCGTGTACCCAATGCTTGCCAGTGCCCTCGCGAGTCCCAATCTGTCGCCCGACCGAGTCGCTACTACCACGGCTTCGTCCAGTCTAGATAGTGCATCCTGCATTTGACCCTGACCTATCGTGATGTCGACTATTTTTACGAGGCATTGTACCACGCCGACCTGGTCTCCATGCGTACGCCGAATTTCCAGGCTCTCGTGCAGGAGTGGCAACATCTCGTCTCCTCCGCCCAGCATCGCGAGGGAGTACCCAAGGTAGTACGACGTTTCCGCGATCCCAAGAGCATCGTCCAGAGCTTTGCAGCGCTCCAGGGCGGTAGAAGCGACGGTACGGAGTTTGACATAGTCCGAACTACGAAGAGACGCAGCAGCTTGCTTCCGGAGAACGCTGCATATACCCCTTTCATCCGCTTCTTGTTCATAGAGCCGCATAGCCTCGTCGAGGTACGCCGAGCTCTTCTCGGAGTTTCCTTTCCAACCCTCAAGGGCACCGAGGTTCTCCAGGAGTGCAGCCGACTGGGTCTGATGGTCGGCATCCTTAGGGGTGGGTGTGCAGCGGGGCTGTTGATACGGAGGTCAGGGATGCTATAGTCGAGGACGGGATGCCAAGGATGCTTACCAGGTACGTGAATGTAGTCTTACACATGCTAGCTGTCGGTCGTTGCCCAGGTTCAACGTTCCAACACCTCCTCATCAACTCCCAAACCTGAAGACAGTCGCTAAGGCGGGACGCTCCATCAACCTGAGGTAGAGGACCCTCAAATATCGCTCGCATGATGGCGTAATCGGCAATGGTATCCTTGTACGGCAAGTCCCCCGTCATAACCTGTAAGTCCACAGGTGTTACCATCAACCGTAAATGTGAAAATGGGGGGTGTACCAACCTCCCAAACCAACCACGCCCAAGCATACACGTCGCTAGTTGGCGCGCGTGGTGCGTTATTCAGAAGTTCCGGGCTGCACCAGCGAATGGACCCTTTCATGCCTGTGGACGTCTCGAGCCTCCCGAAACCGCTATCCTCGTGCAGTCGGGCAAGACCAAAGTCGCACAGACGAGCCTTATACTCGGCGCTAACCAGAACATTAGCCTAGAAAGGACGGTGCGCTTAGGGACTGCCGGACGAGTGTTCGAGCAGGTCTGGCTTACGGATTTGATGTCGCCATGACACACTGGTGGAGTCAGTTGATGAAGAAAGGTTAACGCGTCGATGGTATCGTAGATCTAAAACGAAGTTATTAGCGCCCTGATGTGGCCATGAAGCCCTTGGGTAACGCACCAGTGATAGCTTTTCCGGCACTTCCAGGTTGTGCTTCTTGACGAAATCGCCAATGTTCCCGTTAGGCTCCCATGGCGAGAGTAGCCAGGCCTCCGAGCGGTCGAAGTCGGCGTAAAACCCGAGGAACTTGGTGATCCCGGGATGCTCGCCGGCGCTCGACCACACTAACATCTCCCTGGTGAACGCCTGTCGTAGACTGACTTCAGCTACCTGAAAGTGCTAAAGGGTGCCAGACGTACTCGTTTCACCCTCGGCAAGTTGTAGGACGGCGGAATCTTGATTTGCTTGACAGCGACTAACTGCGGTGGGTCCTGCCAACGTGAGGCCAGCCACGTTGGGAGATAGGCGGACTCGTGAAGCTCAGCGCGTAGAACGATGCCGAACCCTCCTTGTGACGGATCCTGGTGCTTGAAGAATACAACTCTCCGACGGTCGACATGGAACCGCTCGAGCTTCTCGTATTCTTCGTTCTGAAGGGAAATAGGGCACATCAGGGGCGAGATTCCAAACTGGACTGGACGGGCGCTTACCACCGCTTGCGCGCTGGTGCTCTGCGATTGCGTAGCTTCCATCGTGGACATCGTTTCAGACAGTCTTGCTTCGAGTTTGGCGGGGAGGGAAGGGGGAATGAGGGGTGGTTGTACTCTGTGGCGAGCAATGAGGTGAGGACAGGCCCGACAGGGCCGCCTTCATGTCGCCCAGCACGATGCCGGGTTTCCCAGGCTTATCCCTGAGGCTTGAAAAGCTCCCCTTCGACCTCATACGATACACTGGACGTCAGGAAACCTCTCCAGATGGACGTTGACGAACGGACGCAACTGCTAATGTCACATGTATGTGAAAGTTTCGGAGGGGCGGAATGTATGAAAGGCCCTGGACGGGCTGGGGGACAAGCGAGGACGTACTTACATCCGTCGAAGCGCCAAGTCGCATCCAGCACGGTTCCTCACCTCGACTACATTGAACCTCCCTCCTAGCCACCGCTAACCGCTATATCCCTCAGCGCGGGATTGACAAGGTATACCGTAGTTGCAGCCGTTGTACGAGTTGGTGGGCACGTCCGAGAATCGAACTGTTTCCTTGTGGACTTCATCCGAGGTCCAGACTCGCCGCCAATAGAATGCGGTCGATGCCCAAAACATGTGGCGCGTAAGTACCTCATTCCCGGACGCCATCGTGCGGTTCCCTGACAGCTTGCCTTCCCCAGGGCGTTCCTTTGTTGGGAAGGGTCTTGGGAGCTCGAATGTACTTTCGTCTACAGTAATTATAATTGGCACTGCGAGTGTGCCTTCGTGAAAGCCAAGGCTAACGTCATCGCTTCTCCTGTGGGTAATTTACACAATGCGAACACTGAATGGGGAAAAGTCACGCCTGGATATTTCAAACAGCGACGCAATCGAGCCAGAACAGCGAGTACTACTGAACAAAAAACAACGCGTCCCTTGTCGTTGGTGTATGACGTCACTGCTAAGCTTTGAAGTTCAACCTCCCACCGCACCACCCTGACTTGCGTTTTCTGCTTCCGCGGTAGCTCGAAGCCAAGCTATCTGTCACTAAAGCCGTCATCCACTTATAGGCTTCACTGCTGCGGTGTATCACCTTGGGGCAGTTCCTCAGGCGTGAGGGTGTTCTGTACATCTGTGCCGACCATCACTTCCGCAACTGTCCCTGCTCACTCTCTAAGTACTTTATCACTTCCGATATTTCTCGTACATTACATAATGTCTGCTTCTCGGTCACGAGCGCTTGCTTTGGCTGGCAATTTGGCTGGATGAAACCAAATACGACTCAGTGGGTAGGGGTAGATCCCTCTCGCATCGCTACGCATACTCAGTTGGGTAAAGTACCTTATTGAGAAACTCTCCGGTCCTGTGCGAGAGAACGTTTACACCTGGAAGAGATCTCACCTGATGTGAAAAGTGTCTCCCGATCCAAAAGAATGTAATATGTCCCATTGGGCGCCAGAGTAGCAGTCTGTTGGGGACTGGTATTTCTCGCCCGCGGTCGCCGCCGCATCCTGGTCAAGGTCTACGTCCAATGTGACGAGAACGCCGATTAATACCACAAAGACGACTAACTGCCAAATCTACTCCGATATAATGACTGGTAATGGCTGTTGCAAAACTGACCGGATAAACATAATAAAGGTTCCCATACTATTTTGGGAGTTCCTATTGGAGCGACGAGGTTGGCTGCCAAAAGTGACCTGGTCGCAGAGGTACAAAGATGACCGCGCACTTCTCCTGTTGCTAGATTTGATCCGAAGCTTGAGACGCGAAGTGCCGAGCTGATGTATTCGTCGCTCAGACCGCTGCAGGTCACATTGCGGAGGCGAGGTCGGGTCGACTGACGTGTACCGAAGTTTGGATGGCTTTTGAAAGTTCCCCCTCGAAGCGGTTTCGGAAGATGGCTCAACTTATGTCGTAAATTGATATCGTACTACCGATGCTCCAGACCAAGGGTTAGAGCCGTTCTGACATGCAGTGCCGCCTTGTCGTATCGTCTGAGCGGGCCGAAGACCTCTGCCTTTTCGTCCAAATTCTCGAATACAGAGAAAGCTACCCGAATGCGCGATAGTCGGTAATGGCTCAATTAAACCAGGAGAGCCATTCTTCCTTTTTTTGCTTTGCTTGCGTTTGACCTCAGTGAGGTGGGACACCGAACGTGTGGGTTCGCAATCGACAATTGAGGATGTTATGGTACATCGAGCATGCTTCGTCGAATACCTCGGCTGGTCCGTCAAGCCGTTGTTGGCTCTCGAAGGAAATGCCTAGATAGGACAACCTTGAGCGAGTCTTCTCCACGCATTGCTGCGTCGTACGATCTGGATCCCTTCTCGATAGAGCTCCCCCCCCCTTTGAAATATAATGCTAGACAATACTTGCTGAAGCCTGAATATAGTAGAGCGGAGCAGACCCCGTGTTCCCATCCGATCCTCTGAGCCGTGTCACAAGCGTCCGATATTGTTGACGCTCTTCTGTCGTTCTCGTTCTGGTGCTGTATAATTTCGACCTTAGCAGCGGTCCCATGTCCCACCCCATTTTTTCTGACACCAGGTTTGGCCCACTTTCCTTGAGGATTCTCCAGGATCGTCCGTGGAAATTTTCAAAAACGCCGCAGGAACGACGCTAAGGTCAAAATTATACAGTAGTAGTACACCGACGCGAGGACGAGCAGAGGTTTGGCTGCCTCCTTTTCGTTGTACGCCTTGAATGGTGATGGGGCTGCCCATGAGATGCAAGACCTCAGCCGTCCCAATGGGATCGTTGAGGCTCCTGAACTTTTCAAGAGCTCCTACAGCGACTTGGAGAGCATTGAGTGGGAAGGAGTGGCGATGATAGACGACCGTTTGCTTTCGGAGAACACTGGCGACCCTCGTCGTTGCTTTTTCAGGCACATCCAACCCCTGCCTCAGAATGAGTTTGGTGACGTTCCCATATCGGTCCCATGGAGAGAGTAGCCAGGCTTCAGCACGGTTGAGGCTGGCATAGAGTCCCAGGAATTGGGCAATGCCCGGATGCGCTTCGAGACCCGACCAGACTAACAGCTGTTAGTAAACGCCTAGTTGAGGTTGGAAATCAACGATCTGACCAAACGACCAAACGATACAACTCACCCTTTTTCGCATCAGACATGTTGTCCGCCTCTGATACCTTCGTTGGCTTGGCGGGCGAAGCCAACTACGTCAGTCGCCATGCTGAAGAGCGAGGCTCGGCTTGCCGCACAATGGCATAATCTCTCGAGCGCTTGGAGTTATTGGCGACTAGAGCAATCCTTTGTCTTGAGACCTCGAATGGTCGAAGGCGTTCGTATGCCTCGTCTGCAACAGCCAACACCTTCTCAGATCTAGAGTGAACTGGTGTTTGGGCCGAGGTCGCGCCTACCACCGCTTGAACCCTCGCTGCTCTCCTTTCAACATCTTCTACAATTGATATGATCTTAGTAGCTGAAAAAGATGTAGACAGAGGTTGTAACAGGATTCCCTTAGGCGAAGTGGCGCGGAACTTGAAAAGGGGGGGGGGAACAGAAAGGTGATCGCTGCGCTCCATCGCGCGGCGAAGCTTGTCCAACGCTTTCCCACCAGAGGGCCTCTCTGGATTCAGTCACAACATCATGGCTACTCGATCGTTGCTCCTCGTGTGGACCGTTCGAACGAAGCTATCTGGTGCCAATCTCCTGTGACGTGCCGTGAGTGTATGGGGGGTTCGAGAGGGACAGGGAAATGGCAAGCGGAACCACGTCAAGACCGGAAGGTGTGATGCGCGGCGCCCTCCAAGCAGTCTTTGCCTCAGCGCGAAATAAAGCTGTAAATATATCCTTAGATTAGGACGCTTCGGCCGTGCCGTGCCGCGCCTTGCCCATGGTATGGGGTGGGATGATACGGAACACAGCGAGAGTCGGTGTGGAGTAGAATGGCAGACGCAAGGATGATTTATGATGAGCGCTTCCTCCACGAAGTCCATGAACAACTATAGCTTTGAGCATCTTTTGGCAGGTCGCATTCGAATATCAACTTTTATTCCGCGAGAAGTGAATCGTGTACAGGCAGAGGAAATGATACATATAATATCCATGGACGGCATCGGTAATCGCGCTTTCTAGGACGATTCGGAGGAATGTGGCCGACGGATCTCTTTGCGACCTCGATAGCCAGAACCCCAGCGATTACAACTGTCCGTGGCCGGTGGGGATCGCAAGTTTGAGACTGGCGGTGACAAGCTGAGGGTGTCGTCGCTGGAGTTTCCTGACATCGCACAAAAGAGGTAACCGACGCTCCCACTTCATAACGGTTTTCGGAATGGCGCACAGCTGCTCCCCTATTTTCCTCCGTTCCCAGCTCCCAGAACTCCCATCCTCCATCCGAGTGAGCATGGCGGCTTCGAAATGTAATGCCGCCTCGTCGTATCGTTGCGCCTTCACCAAAGTCTGACTTTTTAGTTCCAGTTCATCTGCCACCCTGACATAATCTTTCCGGCCGCGGAAGACAGCGATCTGGTGGTCGTGCCAAAAGAGTGCGCCATCCCAATCACTCTGACTACTTTTCAATTCCACAAGGATTGAAGCGGGCCATATTGACCCCTCTGGTCGTGAATGCTGTACCCACAATGAACACGATTCCTCCAATGCAGAAACTGCTTCCTTGAGTTTGGATTGTTTTCGGAAGCAGTCTCCCAGAAACTGCAGCCCATCTGCTAACCATGCAGTGTGCCCAATGCGTCGGGAAGTTGAAACCGACTCTTGAAGAAGTCCTTCAGCCTCCTGGTGTTCCCCTAACTGCACCTTGAGTTGTCCCATCTTATTCAAGGCGGCGATCAGACCAAAATCCGACCCAACACTCCGATTGATCGCGATAGCCTCCGAAAGAGCCTCGGCAGCCTTGACAAACTCGGAGAGCTCAATGTGCGCGTACCCTATGAACTCGAGTATATTGGCCAGTCCCAATCGGTCGCCCGATCGAGTGGCTATGGCCACGGCTTCGTCCAGTCTGGATAGTGCATCCTGGGTTCGGCCCTGAGCCCTTAGGGCGTCCCCTATTCTCTCTAGGCATTGGACCACCCCAACCTCGTCTCCATGCGTACGACGAATCTCCAGGCTCTCTTGCATGAGTTGTAACTCCGCGTCTATCTCGCCTAGCATCCCCAGCGAGTACGCAAGGTAGTACGACGTTTCCGCAATTCCAAGAGTATCGTTCAGAGCTTTGCAGTGCTCCAGGGCGGTAGAAGCGACGGCACGGAGTTTGATATAGTCTGTATTCCGGAGAGTCGCAGCAGCTTGCTTCCGGAGAACGCTGCATATGCCCTTTTTATCTCCTTCTTCTTCATAGAGGCGCATAGCTTCGTTGAGGTACGCCGAGCTCTTCTGGAAGTTTCCCTTCCAAGTCTCAAGTGCACCGAGGTTCTCCAGGAGTACAGCCGACCGGGTCTGATGCTCGGCATTCGTAGGGGTGGGTGTGCAGCGAGGCTGTTGATGAGGAGGTCAGGGGTGCTATAGTTCATGGCGGGATGCCAAGGATGCTTACAAGGTACGTGAGTGTAGTCTTACACATGCTAGCCGTCGGTCGTTGCCCAGGTTCAAAGTTCCAACACCTCCCCATCAATTCCCAAACCTGAATGCAGTCGCTAAGGCGGGACGCTCCGTCAACCTGAGGCAGAGGACTCTCGAAGATCTTGCGTATGATTGCGTAATCCGCGGAGGTTCCTTGGTACGGCAAATCTCCCGTCATAATCTGGGAATCGAGAGCCGTTACTATCGAGCATAACACTGACAGTAACAGCCTACGAACCTCCCAAACTAACCACGCCCAGGCGTACACGTCGCTAGCTGGTGTCCGCGGCCCTTCATTCAGGATTTCGGGGCTGCACCAGCGAATGGAGCCTTTATTGCCCGTTGATGTCTCGAGTCGTCCAAAACCACTATCTTCATGCAGTCGTGCGAGGCCAAAGTCGCACAGACGGGCTTTATAATCGGCAGTCACCAGGACATTAGGCTAGAAAACGAAATGTGTCTAGGACCGGCAGATCCTTGTTTGAGCAGGGCTGGCTCACGGATTTGATGTCACCATGACACACTGGTGGAGTCAGTTGATGAAGAAAAGTCAATGCGTCGATAGTATCGTAGATCTACGACGAGACGATTAGCACCCGGTGTGATCATTATGAAGCTCTTGGACGACGCACCAGCGACAGCTTTTTGGGGACCTCGAGGTTGTGCGCCTTGACGAAATCGCTGACGTTCCCATTGGGCTCCCATGGCGAAAGAAGCCAGGCCTCCGAGCGGTCGAAGTCGGCGTAAAAGCCGAGGAACTTGGTGATCCCTGGATGCTCGCCGGCACTCGACCATACCAACATCTCCCTCGTGAACGCCTGCCATGGATTGACTTCAGCTACTTGAAAATGCTAAAGAGTGCCAGACCTACTCGTTTCACCCTCGGCAAGTTGTACGCTGGCGGAATCTTGATTTGCTTGACGGCCACTAACTGCGGTGAGCCATATCGTCGTGAGGCCAGCCAGGCTGGGAGATAAGCAGACTCGTGCAGCTCAGCACGTAGAACCATGCCGAAACCCCCCTGGGACGGATCCTGGTGCTTGAAGAATACAATTCTCCGACGTTCGACATGGAACCGTTCGAGCTTCTCGTATTCTTCGTCCTAGGGGGAATATGGCATGTCAGCGGCGAGATTCTAAACTGGACTGGACCTGCGTTTACCACCGCTTGCACGCTGGTGTTTTTCGATCGAGTAGCTTCCGGCGCAGACATTGTTCAGGAAGTTTCACTCCGAGCTTGGCGTAGAGGTATGGGGGAAGGAGGGGTGGTTGTACTCTGTGTTGGGCAATGAGGCGAGGATGAGAATGTCGGCCCATCCGGTTCCCAGCCTAGCCCCTGAGGCATGAAAGCCGCCGCGCCCTCGCCCGCGCCTCACACAATATCACCGCAACCTGTCCTGGTTGGGAGCGAGCGCAAGTATTAAGCTCTACATGCACCTTAAATCTTCGAGGCGCAATGTATGAAAGGCCCTGGAGGTGCTGGAGGGGGAGCGAGGATGTATAGAGTTGCGCCAAAGCTATGTCGAACACAATGCTCGACCTGATCTACAGTACATTCGACCTTCTCTCCCGGCTGCTGCTAACGCCCATCCATCAGCGTGAAATTGATACAATAAATACCACGATTCCACTCGTATTACGAGCAGGTAGGCGCATACGAGAATAGTCGACCAATTTCCCGGCCGGGCACAGTGACTCGCTTGGTTCTGTGATGCGGTCAACTTGAATGTCCTGGACATCCTGCGCGTAAATACATCATTCCCGGAGGCCATTGCACGGTTCTGCGACAGCTTGCTGTCTCTAGGTGCTGATCTGCCTCCAAGAGTCTTTCAGAGATCGAATGTAATATCGGCTTTCGTCTAATTGGCAGCGCGGGTGTGCCTTCAGCGCGTGCCACGGTCCGGAAGGCTCAGGTCACCCCCTCCCCTGTGTCGACTTTACCACCACGACGCGAACGTTGAACGGGGAAAAGTCACGCTTGGAGATTTCAAACAGCGACGCAATGGAGCCAGAACAGCGGGTACTACTGAACAACAAACAACGCGCTCTTCGTCGTTGGTGCATGACGCCACTGCTTTGAAGTACAGACTCCCACCACATCCTTCCGCGGGCGCTTCAAAGCCAAGGTTGGGCCGTCATCCATCGAGAGGCCTCACAGCCGCAGTGCATCACTTTAAGGCAGTTCCTCAGAGGTCTCTGTACACG
>WSTX01000323.1:0-11545 GCA_019633405.1 Tulasnella sp. 408 | reverse complement strand
ATTGAAATAACGCATATCCAAGGTACTTCCTGACCGAGTGGTCCCACCAGTTTGGTCACAGCGTTGGTCCAAACATACACCTGAACGGTTTGACCGCCTCAGCTCCAAAGCTGTGAGAATTATGAAAGACGCATTCTCACTCCCATGGTCATTCCCATACTATAGGCGTACCAGGCGCATATAACGGATGCTAGCCAAGATTTAACAAATATCCTTTTAGATATGTGTGTAATCAAGTAAGTGAGACTACATACCTTGGACCACCTGCAGCACCCTGTCACCGTCTCGCAAAGATTTCCTGAGGCCCGTTGATGCTAAAAGAATATGGGCAACCCCAAACCCTTCGCCCCAAGCACCCTTGAGGTCGAAGAAGGCTTTTGGGAAACGATGTTTTACCTCTTCGCCGTCCCCAAGATCTAACGGGCCATGAATATCTGGACCAAAAAAACCATCAACTGCACTCCCTCGAGCCTTGTCCAGCTTTGGGTCCGTAATTATCGGACTATAGAGAGATGCAAGAGCACAAATGGCATGAAGAAGACAAAGATGCCTATCGAAAGTGTGCCAGTCAACTTCCACGGAGAGCCGGAGTTCCGGGCAGGGAACGAGCGTCAAAACTCACGGAAAATCCAGGGAAGTCGGCGGCTGTCGAAGAGTCACCATGAAAGTCGGCTTGTGAATTAACCGGCTCGCGAGGGGAACACTCGCAAAGAATGTCTCCACAAGGTGATAGAGTACAGCGGGTGGAGGTAGGTTTGGGGGCCAGGTCGATGGAATGACATCAAAAGTCGCGGATCCAATTCCGTTTTGCACCAAAGAACTTGAATTGAAAGTTGGCATTATTGGTGTCGAGAGGATGTCAGCGCTCGTCGAGCTACTCGGAAGTAAGAAGGCTGCCGATGTCGGCGCAGAGTATGCGAAATTTGAGGTTAGAGTCTCCACGGCGAATCCCTCATGTTGCGGATACGCCACCACGTCGAGCTGCGGCGTAGCAGAGGATGAGCTGTGTTGACGGCCACCGCTGATTAATTCGGAGCGAGCTCCTGGTCTGGGAATATTGGGTGGGGTGGTCGCGGCTGCACCGCATGTACAGCATGCTAGTTTTACGTTAGCAGCGTCAAGAAGCTCGCGGAGCTGGGCTGCCAGTGGTGAAACAGTAGGTGTCAACTAGTGGGTCCGGTAAAAGAATGGGAGGAAACCAAACCAATTTCGCTTTCAAGATGCGCTACGCGGGCCTTTGGACCTTCTGCAATCAGATCCGGGTGGTCGTACATGCACGAGGGTTCTGCAGGTGCTGTCGAGGGGCGTACTCTGGCTTCGTACGCATGAGCTCGTTGACAGGGGCCGCATGGAACAGCACCATCACTAAACAGAGTCAATCGCAATAAGATACTACATGCGTTTACGAGATGCTCAGATTCGATGACTTGCCATTTCTAATCAAACTTTTGTAATCAGTTCCGTTACCGAGCCAGATCGTTCCACGTTCACATACAAGTTTTCTTCGGCGGCACTGGGAGGGTCATTTCTCGCTCAAGTTAACAGGGAGTTAAAATATTACGTGCAAGAACCTACTCGATGGCACGCCTGGCGAAGAGCAGTAGTATTTAATGTCAAGTGAAGGTCCTCTAACACAGAATCGAACGAGTATGCGAACCTGATGTCTACCCATCACTTTCCGCGCCCCATCAGACGACCCTTCACGCGGCATTTGGGCTCGAAAGCTTAGAGAGAGGCTTCAGGAGTTGATATTTCAGAGGCCCTGGTTCCAGGAATGGTTCGGTGATATTAGGCCTGCGCAGTCGCGAGAATCACTGCGGTGGCTGAAGGTGTCGGCTTCTCAGGCCGGACCCTGACAGGCTCACGGCGGCCGCAAGGATCAGCAGCCACCGCGAACTCCAGATCTGCCGTCGCTCCACAGCAGTGTGACAGAAATTGTTCTTTTCATCTTAATATATATGCCGTATCATGTGAGCTTTTTCGTTGTCGCAACAGGCCTCTAGCGAGAAGGTGGTCGCTTGACACCTATTTTGGTTTTGCGTTGTTATAATGTACGGAGTACGACGGTTTACCGGTGATCAGTAATGGGCTACAGGTAAAGGTGACGGCGTTTGGTGAGGAGGTTAATGTTGAAAACGAGCCCTAACCGACCTTTCCTATCCAGATCCAAACACGACACGCTGGAGACGCCGACGCCTAAATACCAACGATTCCTCATACATTTAAATCTCTTACCTTCTATGGTAAACTTAGGCCAGGGCACCAAGGGACGGCAGCGAGCACCCGACTGGTATAAGGCTGGAGTGCCTGTAATGCTCAAGACGACTTCATCAGGCCATGACGAGCAACCTCCACTTTCTAGCCTTCCGCATGAGCTACTGATATCAGTATCAAATTTGAACACCAAACGAAAATATTGTACATAAACTCTGTCTTGGAGCTGTCATTATTCTGGGACCAGGTGAGGGATGCAAGCAGGAGACACCCAGTCGACTTCGGGAACCTCAGGCCGTGGTCCTCACTGCACATTCCCGAACATCAGGTTATCCGTTTCGGCACGTTGGTCCGTTGCGGATGGCGCTGTTGGTGCTTTCCGTCCATGTCCTTTAATCTCAACGTTGTAAAGGTCTTCTAGAACATTGATCTGACGATCTGAAAGGTGGAAGATTCTCAGCCTCACAGTAAATCAAGTGGATGTGATTGGGATGACAGCCTACATCCTATGATTGTTCGATCTCCTAAGTTCCTCAACATGAACCTATAACGCAAGACGCTTAGCCTGTTCCACATTGAAACGGTCAGAGAATATATACTTCACTATCCCTAGTTCTTGTTCCAACCTCATTACTTCCTCTTCATCTTTCGCATTGATCTTAGCTCTGAGGAATCGAATGATCGCCGCGCCGGCCAAGAACCAACCAAAGCTGCATGAGTGGTCCATGTGAAGCAGGTCGTACGCGGTTCCACAGAGCTTGTACATGAGATCCAATATTGACCTTGTGGCGGCCAACATTTGCATTGCGGAATAGTCATTCGGAGAATCGGGTCTGGCGTGAGGGTCATGAAGCTGAATCATTGCCCTGAGCCAGTAAATGGATGATTAGAGCTAGGTATGCTGCAGACAAGATAGCGGCGTACATATGAGGAAGGAGATGGACCATATAGAGTATTGGGTCAACCGTAGGCTCCACGGGGTCTCGGAACGCGCGCGGTATGCTCGCCGTGAATGAGACAATCATTTGATCCAACTGCCGGAACCCTTCGCTCTCTTTTGGAGATCCATGTGACGTATTTGGCGCCCCGCTACCCTTCGAGGCTGCGGTTATCCAATAGCGAGTGTTGAACGACCTCACCCTTGAAAGAAGAATAGAGGCTTTGATATATAGTGTCCAAGAGTCTGTTGTCAGACTAGGATGATTGAGCAGCATATTTTCTGTGAAAATCCGTTGTTTATTATGGGTCGGCACGTATTCCTTTTTAAATCGGAAACTGCATCAAACGGAATATTCAAGGCTAAAGGTGACAAGACGTACCCCGTTGGTGAAGTCGGAGGAACGGCACGGCAGCATTTGTGATATATCCCCGTCGCTATAACGTAGGCATCAGATATCATATCTTAATATTCAAAATTAGCTCACCTAAGTGTAAGCGGCCAAACGGTGCCTGCATTATGGACCCGCTCCATTACATAGGCTCTGAAGATGTGCTTAATATCACGCCATCTACTTGTCGAACAGAACCTACATCCAGAATGTGTTTCTAGACGGAAGGTTTATCAATATAGCTCTGAGTTGCAAGAAAGTTTCCACCTACCTGACGGTTTCAGCCTCAACGGGCGTTGTGGGTTTCCCGAAAAGGAAGAGCATATTTGAAGGAAGACGAGAGAGGGGCTCAAACCCTTCCGAAACGTAAATGCCTGAATAACGGAAAAGAGGTTGAACGAGTGAAATAACGCCTATATAAGGTACCTCCTGACCGAGTGGTCCCACCAGTTTGGTCACCGCGCTGGTCCAAACATACACCTGAAATGCTTAACAGTTTCAGCCCCAAAGCTCTGAGAACCAGGGAGGATTCTAACTTACTCCCATTGTCATTCCCATACTGTAGGCGTACCACGCACATATAATGGATGCTGGCGAACACGGAAAAAAGCCATCTCAGAATGGCTGTAATCAAGTGAGCGAGAGTAAATACCTTGCACTAGCTGCAGCACCCTGTCGCCGTCTCGCAAAGATATTCTCAGGCACATCGATGCTAGACGAATATGGGCAACCCCAAACCCTTCGTCCCAGGCACCCTTCAGGTCGTAGAAGGTTTTTGGGAAACGTTTCTCTTCGCCGTCTGCAGGGTCCAGTGGCCCATGGATGTCTGGGCCAAACAAGCCGCCAGCTGCGTTCCATCGAGCCTTATCCAGCTTTGGGTCCGCGATTATCGGACTATAAAGAGATGCAAGGGCACAGATAGCATGAAGCAGGCTAATATGACTATCGAAAATGAGCTGGTTAAGTTTTATGAAGACGGAGAGCCTCGGGCAGGGAGACGAGTATGAGGCTTACGGAAAATCCGGGGATGTCGGCAGCTGTCGAAGAGCAACTATGAAGGTCGGCTTGTGAATCAACCGGCTTGCAAGGGGAACACTCGCAAAGAATGTGTCCACTAGGTGATAAAGTAGAACGGGCGGAGGTAGGTTTGGGGGCCACGCCGACGGGACGACATCGAAAGTCACTGAGTCAATACCGCTTGCCACAGATGAAGTTGAATGGAAGGTCGATATTATTGGTATGGAAAGGGTGTCTGTGTTCGTCAAACTGTTTGGCAGTAAGAAGGCCCCAGATGTCGGGCCAGAATATGCAAGGTTTGGCGCTGGAATCTCCACCTCGAGTCCTCCATGATGCGAATAGGTTGTTATGTCCAGCTGCGGCGTAGCAGAGGATGAGCTATGATGACTGTCGCCGGTGATTACTTCGGACCGAGCTCCGGTCTTAAGAATATTGCGCGAGGCGGTCGTGGCTGCACCGCATGTACAACACGCCAATTTTGCCTCAGCGGCCTCAAGGAGTTCGCGGAGCTTGGCTGCAAGAAGGGGAACAGTGAGTGCCAAGGAGTGGGTCTTGTAAAAGGATAAGAGAAAAACCATACCGATTTCGCTTTCAAGATGCACTACGCGAGCCTTTGGACCTTCTGAAATGAGATCCGGGTGGTCGTAAATGCACGAAGGCTCGGCAGGTGCCGTCGTGGGGCGCACTCTGACTTCGTACGCATGAGCTCGTTGACAGGGACCGCATGGAACGGCACCATCACTAAACGGAGTCGATCACAATAAGATACCACATGTGTCGAAGACATGCTTAGATTCTATGACTTGCCACTTCTACTCAAAATTTTGTCATCAGCTCTGTTACTAGGCCAGATTCACCTCCACATACAAGTTTTCTTCGGCGGCACTGCAAGGGCCATTTCACGTTAAAGTTAACAGGGAGTTAAAAGAATGTGAGCAAAGAACGTACTCGATGGCACGCCTGGCGAGGAGCATTCGTATTTAATGTCAAGTGAGAGTCCTCCTAGACAGAACAGCAAACGAACCTGATGTCTCCCCATCATTTTCCGCGCTGCATCGGATGACCCTTCACGCGGCATTTGGACTTAAAGGTCTAGAGAGAGATGTTTCAGGAGTTGATACTTCAGGGGCCTTGGTACCAGGGATGGTTCGGTGATGCTAGGCCCGACTTTCGGGAACGACTGCGGTGGGTGAAGTCGTCCGCTTCTCAGGCTAGACCCTGACAAGTGCCGGCGGCCGCGAGGACGAGGACGATGAGCAACCCCCGTCAACTCCAGACTGTCACTAGTTCAGAGCACAGTGTAACATAAGCTTCTACCTTTCATCTAAATATGTCGTATCATGTAAGCTCTATTATGGTCGGAACAGGTCTCTTGCGAGCGGGACACCTATTTTTGTCTTGTCTTGCTATATTGTACGAAATACGACATTTCAAAGGCGGTTAACAATGACCTACAGGGAAAGGTGACGACGTTGGTGAGGAGGGTCGTGTAGAAAAAGAGTTCTTTCAAGCCTTTCCTATCCATATTCGAACGTGGCAAACTTGGAGAAGCGGAACCCTAGGTATCAATGATTCCCAAACGTTTGAACCTACTACCTTCAGGGCAAACTTAAACCTAGGCGTCAAGCGACCGCAGCGAGCACACGACTGGCATAAGGATAGAGTGGAGGTAATGCTCACGACGACTTATTTCTCATCTTCCATGACCAACTAGTTTGTCCATAAGGAATGAGCGGTGGTCAGGTCTCAATATGGAAACAAAGTGATATTGGATTATTTCTTTCCAGAATAGGTTGCTCTTCAAGCCAGCCCAATACTATCGTGACATGTTGTAAGCTATTGAAAGCGGCGAATGACGCCGATTCTCGTTGTCGTTACCCCCAGAGCTCAGAACGTTTATCCTTGTTAGACACCCCCAAACATGAAATTGTCCGTTTCGGCTCGCTGGTCCGTTGCTGCTGGCGCTGCCGCCGCTTTCCGCCCACGCCCTTTAATCTCGGCATCATAGAGGTCTTCGAGAACGTTAATCTGGCGATCTGAAAGTGCAAAGCAATCGATCATATCAGGCATATAGCTAAACAAGGTGCATCAACATGACTTACGTCCTATGATTGTCCGGTCTCCTAAATTCCTCAGCATGAATCTGTACGATACGTCCGTGAGTTGGTACCCCTGATGAAATGGCCTTGGCTCGGAAAGGGATACACACTTCACTACCCCTAGTTCTTGCTCCAACCCCGTTACTTCATCTTCGTCTTTCGCATCGATTTTGGCTTTGAGGAACCGAATGATTGCCGTCCCAGCGATGAACCAGCCAACACTGCATGAATGGTCCAGGTACAGCAGGTCGTAGGCTGTACCAGAGAGCTTATAGATGAGATCTAATATCGCTCTAGTGGCAGCTAACATTTGCATCGCGGAGTGGTCGTTGGGAGACTCAGGCTTGGCGTGTGGGTCATGAAGTTGGATCATTGCCCTGGTAGCAGACAAATGGATGAGCAGAGCTAAGCGCACTGGCGCTAGCGAGAGACCTTACACGTGAGGAAGGAGATGCGCCGTATACAGAAGCGGATCGACGGTAGTCCCCACGGGATCTCTAAATGCTCGAGGAATGTTCCTTGTGAAAGCGGCTATAGCTTGATCGAGATGATGGAACTCTTCGCTCTCGGTTGGCGCCTTCTGGGACACAGCACCGATACTACCACCCCTCGAGACTGCGTCAATCTTGTAACGAGAGTTAAACGATCTCACTTTGGAAATGAGGGCCGTCGCTTTGATGTATAAAGTCCAGGAGTCTGTTGTCAGGGTGGGATGCGTGAAGAGCATATTTTCTGTGAAGAGTCGTTGTCTATTATGGGTGGGAACATGTTCCTATGTCGTTCAAGAGTCCGTGAACTAGCTTCTCAGGAGTCAAGGAACGGGTGAAACATACCCCGTTAACGAAGTCGGAGAACCGGCATGGTAGGCTTTGAGATACATTCTCGTCGCTGGAGCCTGAATATCAGCGACACGTCGAGAGATCACATCCAAAGGCTAACTCACCTGATTGTGAGCGGCCAGACGGTGCCCACATTGTAGATTCGTTCCGTCACGTAAGAGCTGAAAGTGATAGTTTAATGCCACCGTGTGTAGCGACCGGAAGTAGGACCTACATCCAAAACACGTTTCTAGATGGCGAGTTTATTAACGTTATCCTTACTCAGCAACTTTTAGACTAAATACCTAATGGTTTCAGCCTCAACTGGCGTTTTAGGCTTTCCGAAAAGGAAGAGCATATTTGAGGGAAGACGGGAGAGGGGCTCAAATCCCTCCGAGGCATATATGCCTAATAGACATGAGAGATATGTTGAGAATTGTAATAGAAGTCATGGCATCAACGCTCTCACCGAGAGGTCCCACCAGCTTTGTCACGGCGTTAATCCAAGTATACACCTGAATGGCATAACAATATCAGTCACCAAGCTTTGAAGAGCACTACAGCCTCGTCCTTACTCCCATCGTCATTCCCATGCTATACGTCCACCACATGCAGATGATAGCCGCTGGGAAACACGCGGCTCTCAGCAACCTGGGTGAACAGATGAGAGTCGAGATCAAATACCTTGTAGCATCTGCAGCAACCTGTCCCCTGCTCGAACAGATATCCGAAGGCTCATCGACGCCAGCCGAATGTGCGTGACTCCGAAGCCTTGATCCCAAGCACCTTCTAAATCATAGACGCTCTTTGGAAAGGGGCGCTTTCCCTCACTAGCTCCAGATTCCAGGGGCCCGTGGGGAGAGGTGCTTGGGCCAAACAGTCCCTCAGCTGTAGTCGCACGAGCCGTATCCAGCTTCGGGTCGGGAATTATGGGACTGTAAAGGGATGCCAGGCCACATATAGCGTGAAGAAGAGCGACATGCCTAGTAAAACCGCGTGAGTTAATTTGATGAAAATAACTAAACCTTAGGTAGACGCGAGCGGAAGACTTACGGAAAGTCTGGAGATGTCGGCACCTGCCGAAGATTAACCATGAAGGTCGGCTTGTGAATCAAACGGCTTGCGAGTGGAACACTTGTAAAGAATGTCTCCACGAGGTGGTAAACGATAACTGGGGGAGGTAAGCTGGGCGGCCAGGCCGATGGGAGTATGTCCAGAATCGCCGATCCGAGCCCATCCGCCAAAAATGAGCTTGCATCAACGGTCGAGATGCTGGGTGTGGGAACGCTGTCTATGTTCCTCAAGCTGGTCGGCAGTAGGAAGTACCCAGAAGTCGGGCTCGAGAACCCAACATTTGGTATCAAACTCTCCGCCATGAACCCCTCAAACGGAGAGTCGGTTGATACGCGGGGGTTTTTAACTGCAAGCTGCGGAGTAGCACCGAATTCACTACTTCGACTACAGCCGCTAGTCAAGGCAGAGAGAGCTTCGGGCTCGCCATTATTAGCAGAGGCAGCTGTAGTCGCACCGCATGTACAGCATGCCAGTTTTGCGTTTGCCTCTTGAAGGAGTTCGCGGAGTTCGGCTGCGGGTGGTGGAACATAAGTGCCAAGTAACGGTTCGAAACTGGGAAACAAAGAGGGGAGAAACCACACCAATTTCGCTTTCAAGATGCGCTAGACGCGCCTTGGGACCCTCTGTAGCGAGATCGGGGTGATCATAGATACAGGAGGGCTCAGTGGGCGCTGTTTCGGGGTGTATTTTGACGTCGTACATATGAGCTCTTTGACAGGGACCGCATGGAATGGCACCATCACTAAACAAACCGATAAAAGTCAGATATTGCGTGTTTTCCTTCCATGTCTAGTTTCTCTGACTGGCCATTTCTACTCGAACTTCGCTGTCAGCTGCGTAGGCCAGAGAGTTTCACATCCACATACAAGTTTCCTTCGGCGACACTATAGAAGTAATTTTGAATTAAAATTTAACAGCCAGTCAATAGAATGTAAGCAGAGAACCTACTCGATGGCACGCCTGTCGAGAAGTCGCCGTGTTCTGTGAGAGGTTCTAGACGGCGGAGAACCACTCGAGTGAACTCACCTGATGTCTCCTCATTTTTCGCGCAGCTTCGGACGATCCTTCACGCGGCATTGGCCTTTGAGGTCTGGATTGAGGTTTCAACGATCGATCCTTCAGACGCTTCGATACTGCGGTGGTGTGGCGAACGAACACGGCAAACTCGGAGACTTGTCAGGATGTCACGCTTCTTCGCGGAGCCCGACATCTTAGAAACGAGTTGGCATTGAGTAATTTCTTTACAAGGAAGCATTCTCCCAAACAAATCCTGCTATCGCGATACACAGCAGAGAATACAACTGAGTCTATGTGCAGCCGCTTCTGAAAACTTTAGAGTTGTGGATCGTCATTGCATATTCCCGAACATCAAGTTATCTGGGTCCGCCCGCTGGTCAGTTGCCGATGGCGCCGTCGCCGCTTTCCGCCCATGTCCTTTGATCTCGACTTTGTAGATGTCTTCGAGAACGATGATCTGGCGATCTGAACGTGCGAAGGGAGCCGAGACATCAGCCCCACAGAATGAAGGTCCGGAATATAACTTACATCCTATGATTGTCCGAGCTCCTAAATTCCTCAGCATGAACCTGCAAGCAAGGTCCGTTAGCCAGTACATCCTGTGATATATTTTGAAAGGGGTGCATACTTTACTATTCCTAGTTCTTGCTCCAATCTCGCCACCTCACCCTCGTCCTTCGCATGTATCTTGGCTTTGAGGAACCGAATGATCGCCGCGCCTGCCAGGAACCAGCCAACGCTGCATGAATGGTCCATGTACTGTAAATCGTAGGTAGTGCCACAGAGCTTATAGATAAGATCTAATATCGCTCTAGTGGCAGCCAGCATTTGCATTGCGGAGTGATCATTGGGCGAATCGGGCTTGGCGTGTGGGTCATGGAGCTGAATCATGGCCCTGGTAGCCAAGGAAAGGGTGAGCGTGGCCAGGCTTGCGGCAGGTGGAGAAATGGCCTACACGTGAGGAAGGAGATGCGCCGTATAAAGAAGCGGATCGACGGTCGTCGCCACGGGATCCCTGAAGGCCCGAGGGATGTTCCTTGTGAAGGCAGCAATGGTTTGGTCTAAATGATGGAACTCCTCGCTGTCGGCTGGCGATACGAAGGACAAAACAGATGATGTGCCACCCTTTGAGGCCACAGATATGCGATACCGAGAGTTGAAGGACTTCACTCTTGAGATGAGAACCGACGCCTTGATATACAAAGTCCAGGCGTCTGTTGTCAGTGTAGGGTGGGTGAAGAGCATATTTTCTGTAAAAAGACGTTGTCTATTGTGGGTGGGTACATGTTCCTGTTTGAATCAAGGGTTGATGGATAGCTACATCGAGAGCCAGGAGCGGGTCCGACATACCCCGCTCATAAAGTCGGAGAAACGGCACGGTAGAATTTGTGATATATCTTCATCACTATCGTCTGCATATCAGACGACATAACGCGAAATTACTTTCCAAAGCTAGCTCACCTAATTGTAAGCGGCCAGGCGGTTCCTGCGTTGTAGACTCGTTCCATCACATAAGTGCTAAATCCATTTAGTACCACCGTGTGTGCCAATTGCAGGCAGTACCTACATCCAGAAAACGTTTCTAGGAGGAGAATTTATCAACGTGTTCCTTACATATAAAGCTAGTAAGCGTACCTGATGGTTTCCGCCTCAACTGGTGTTCTGGGCCTCCCAAACAGGAAGAGCATATTCGGGGGAAGTCGGGAGAGGGGCTCAAATCCCTCCGAGGCATAGATACCTGATAAACGTGAGAGGTATTTATAAGGGTTAAATAATAGTCTTATGAGTCAATATCCTTACCGAGGGGCCCCACTAGCTTGGTCACGGTGCCCATCCAGGTATATACCTACGAGACTCAACGTCGTTAGCTCCATCTCTGTAACTACCCTACGTGATCTTACTCCAATGGTCATTCCCATACTATACGTATACCACGTGCAGATGATGGCCGCTGGACAACCAGAAGCACTTCAGCAAC
>WSTX01000321.1:0-11605 GCA_019633405.1 Tulasnella sp. 408 | reverse complement strand
ACGTACCTCCACCACGCTCGGTGTTGAGACGAGGAACGAGCTTGACGTTAGGGCAGAGTGGGGACAAAGTGGTGGTTGAAGTTGAAGACATTGCGGCTGAAGTGATGTTGTGCTTCGCGACGGAAAAGGTTGCTGAACGGAGAGCTAGACGGGGGAGAAATGAGGAGAACAGGGTGGCGAGTAAAGCGAGGACGCGTGCAGAAGCGAAGTGTTTGGATTTCAGAATGCGAGTAGGCTCGTTGTGTTCCTTGTTGATGCGGAAAACAAAGCTTTTGGTGCTGCCATCTGGGTATTTGGCTTTATACTGGGAGTAGTTGAGGTTCCGGAGAGGCGAGTGTCAGCAAATGAGATGCTCCGGCTTCCGCTGATGTGATCAGGGATCACCGTGAGAAGTCAGACTGACGGCCCTGCAAACTTCTACTTGGCTCCACGGATCTACGGATTGTTCGAGAGGAACGGAGCATGATTGAGGAGAGTCGGTAGTGGACAGGTAATCGTCTACCATTCTCGGTGAGGTCATCGACAAACGATGCGGTCCGCCAACGGACCTAAGACGGATCTGGGCGGCCGACGCCATCCGAACCTCATACTTTGACTGAGTATTGGACCTTGCCTGAGAGCATCGACTCTCTGATCGTCCACGCTGCGACCGAATTCTGAGGTCCTAGCTTCGTCATTTGATAGGCGGTTGTCCCTTATAGAGAGAACGCCATGCAAGGTGGGGCTTCTGTGGCATAAGGTATCCCAAGCAGACATTAGTCCTGCCGCTAGGTCAATCCAGAAGTCGCCTCATCCGCCTGAGTGATGCGATTCTTTCAACTGTAACATCTCTTAGTTACCCACGGGAACGGGAGATAGCTTCCCACACGTTAACTGAGAGCTAGTACTCACCGTCCAACAATCTGCGGAACGCATAGGGGCCCCATGTACCACAGAAAAATATACCTACAGCATAGTCAAGATCCGAGATTCTCGTAGCACCAGTGAAAGATGCACTCTAGAGCGCAGGGATTTTTCTCGCGGTTTGAGCCGATGACTCTCCCCCCGACGAGCATTGAAGTGCGCGCGATCGGGCTTCGTTTCCCGGCTGCGAGTCCTGGTTATTGGGTCTCCGCAGGCTCATTCTCTCTCTGTTAGGGGAGCCAAATGCCCATCACCATTGATAGCAGTGGTGAAGTGGGACGACACGACGAGCTCCCTATCTGAGGACCGACGTAAGCGGACCGAATAATGCTGTACTTCCCACCTTTCCTTCTGATGTACTTGGCGGGTTGAAACGCAAAACAAAGTCGAAAGGGGAAACCAGTAGGGTATGATACTAGCGATATTCGAACAGTGGCGAAGAAGAAATTAAGAAAAATTCAAAGAAGCTTCTTTCCTGATTAACTCCAACGCCATGGCATCCGACTGAATTACGTTTGAACTTCCAGTTTGTGGCGACTGTCGATAATCTTCATCGATATCATAATCATAGAGCATACTACGGGTCCCGCGACTCTTGCGTCGGGGTGGAGATGGGGGGTGATAGGTTGAGCGGTTCGGCAGCTGAACCGATCTCAGGGACTCCCTGACGCGGCAAATTGCGATGGACCTCCGTAGTCCCAACCTCTCGGCTTCTGCATCTGAAAGACCGGTCTCTCGATTGCAAAGGACCACGTATGCGGGATGGAGCCATTTCTCGACCCGGCATTTCAACGAGGCAGCAACCCTGTCTATGGCGTCCGTCGCTGAGATGGTCTTGTCCACCTGCTCGATGATCTTCTCCCGAATATCATCAAAGCTCCACATGGTCGCAAGATGCAGCGCAGCGATCCATTGACTAAATGTCAGTTCTGAACTGTCGTCCAGACGCCTATATTCACACCCAGGGCTGTACGTCAGCTTGCTGCAAGCCGTCAGGAGTATCCATTATACATTTACACACCGAGATTCAGTGGCGTCAAGAAACGACGTCATTTCAAAGGCGGAAATTCCGCCCAGGGTTATCGGATGTTCGTCGTCTTTCCCCTCGAGCTCTAGTCCCGTGTGTTTTCCCTCGACCATTTCACGAAAAAACTGAGACTGCTTTAGACGGCGGTTGGGAACGTGGAATATCGTATCTTCGACCTTGTGCGCAAGATGAGTCTATTGGCGTCGTAAAAGGCGGACGCGTACGAGACTCCGACCCACCAAAAACACCATGTAGCTAGCATCGCCATACTTCGGGTGCTTTGAACGCATGAGCGCACTGTAGAGTGTTACAAACGGGGACAAATTTGTAGCTTTGCTGAGCTTGCAGAGTTTCCGCCAATGAAGGGGAGGGAGGGAGGCGTGTTTATCGGGTGCAAGGGATTGAATTACCCGATGCACCTACCCGATTAGGTAGCATATAGACCTCCATCGGGGTGCCGGTAGCACTCAATAGAGCAATGCAACCGACCGACGAAGCGCTCGCCTCCATCCCAGCTTCAATTCTAACCTACGTTCGAAGGACAGGAACGCCCAGCTGATGGCTCCATCCAATTCACACATAGGGGCTTCCGCGACCGGACGGGCGCAGTACCCCTTCCCCAGGACCGCACTACAGGCGGCGGCTCCGAAGGTTGCATGGTAGTGTTCTGACAGTCTGCGATAGCACGGTTACGATGGTTTTCCGTGCGTCTACAGCCGTCCGCATTTAGAAACATACACTATCATGAAACCGCAATGCAGTGCTGGGCAAATGGAGCATGGAAGTGCCAAGTCGAACCATGCTTGGTCTCGACCACCACGAAATGTAGAACAGGCAAGGGACTAGGAGAAATTCATGTCCGAATCACTATACAATACAATCTAACTGTCCGATACACGATAAAGGCAAACCAGAGGGTTTCTTCTTTAAAAAAAAATTTATTCCATGTCAAAGACCAAGACTTCCGCGGGGGTTGATTCGACGTTCTCAATCTGCAACTTCTCGCCGGCAGCACCCCAAGCAAAGGCACCGTCGCCTTCTGAAAGTTCGAGACCACCGTTCACGCGAACTCCTGTGGATTACATGGTTAGTTTTCAAGTTCGAAGGAAGGACAACTCGAACGACGTACTGCTACCCTTGGCCGCCTTGGTGTTGTATCCGCTCGTCTGGATCACGTGAACATAGCCCTTTCGCTGGGTCTCGCCTGACGCAGGAACAGGGAAGATATGCTCCACGCTCTTCCCTGGGCTGAGGATCGTCGACTTGAGAGTCACGTTGCTCTGCACAGGTGCAGGTCCACTTCCTTCCCGCTCTTCGTTGACATCTTCACTTCCAATGGGTGCAACGACCGTTACGAGTTTATCGGTCTTCTCTTCGTCGGTGAAGTGGCGAGTGAAGTATTTGGGCTTCAAGCCGCGAGTGTGCGGCTCGGCCCAGATTTGGAGGAAGTGCACGACGGACTTGTTGTTGCGGTTGTACTCGGAGTGACGGATGCCAGTTCCGGCGGAAGTGAGCTGGATGTCGCCGCGTTTGAGGATCTCGAGGTTTCCCATGCTGTCCTTGTGTTCGAGTTCACCAGAGACGACGTAGGAGAAGATTTCCATCTCACGGTGGCCTATAATCGAAGTTCAGCTCCAGTCAATATTTGTACAATCCTAAGCTTCAGAAAGTCGTACGTACCATGGGTGCCAAAGCCTTCAGTGGGTTCAACACGATCTTCGTTGATTACTCGAAGGTTGCCAAATGACATGTAGCGAGGATCCCAATAACCGGCAAAGGAGAAGGTATGAAAGGTCTTCAACCAGCCATGGTCGGCTACAGAGAGTGGGTCAGACTATAGGTTCTGAAAGATTTAACGATATGTGTACATACCTCCACCACGCTCGGTGTTGGGACGGGGAACCAGCTTGACGTTGGGGTAGAGTGGAGACAAAGCGGTGGATGCAGTTGAAGACATTGCGGCTGAAGTGATTTTGTGCTTGCCGACGTAAGAGGAGCGGGGGGCTAGACGGCGAAGAAGTGAGGAGAATAGGGTGGCGACTGGAGCGAGGAAGAGTGCAGAAACGAGGTGTTTGGAGATGCGAGTAAGTTACTTGTGCTCCTTATCGATGCAGGAAACAATGCTGTTGATGCTGTAAAGTGGGTCATTTGGGCATTTGGCTTTATACTGGGAGGAGTCGAGGTTCCGGGAAAGCAAGCGTCAGCAAATGAGATGCTCCGGCATTTTGCTGATGCAATCAGGGAGTTGCCGTGAGAGCCGACGAGACGGGTCTGTAAACTTCTACGGATCTGAACACACTTCGAGACGAACGGAGCATGATTGAGGAGAGTCTGCAAGAGCCAAGGGCAAGTCGTAGTCGTCTGCCATTTTCAGCGAGGGTCGTCGGCAAAACGAACACAGTTGGTCAACGGACCTAAGGCGGATCTCGGCGGCTGGCAACACCGCCGAGCCTATATCCGAGTTCCACACTTTCCGTACCTTGACTGAGTATTGGACTTGTCTGGAGACACCAAATCTCGGACTATTCACATTGCGGCAAATTTCTGACGTCTTGAATCCTTGTCCCTTTGCAGAGGGCCCATACGCGAGGTGAAACCACTCCTGCACCTGGCAGTCTCCTGGACCTTGGTGTTATCATTTGCGCGGGTCTGGGGTTGTCAAATGCGCATCATCATTGTTGGTAGGGATGAAACGGGACCGTACGGAAGCTTTCTCTTGGGTGGTTGATATAAAAGCGCCTAGCAGATGAGACCATGATGCAACCTTCCGGCTTCCACATTGCCGCACTCTACATTTGAAAAACAGAACAGGTTCAAAGCTAGAGTAAAAGGAGATGAGACTCTGCTCGGTTCGAACGCTGGCGAAGGAGAGTTAAGAAAACTGCAAAACCTCTTCCTTCTTGATTAAGTCAAGCGCCTTGTTAAACAGGATCGTACTGGAATCCTCAAAGTTCAGGAGTTGAGCCGCTTGTGGCGGTGGTGTAAATAGAGGAGGAGGGCTTGGAGGTCTGGGTAACCCGGGTGACCCGGGTAGCCCAGTTAGCCGAGGGACAGCTACATGCCTCAGGGACTCCCTGACACGCCAAATTGCAATCGACCTCCGAAGTCCCAATCTCTCGGCTTCTGCATCCGAAAGAATATTCTCTCGCTTGCAAAGGGCCACGTATGCGGGATGGAGCCATTTCTCCACACGGCATTTCGACGAGGCTTCAATCGTGTCTATGGGGTCCGTCACTGAGATCGTCTTGTCCACCTGCTCGATGATCCTCTCCCGGATATCGTCAAAGCCCCACATGGTCGCAAGATGCAGTGCGGCGGTCCATTGACTAAAGGTTAGCTCCGAATCGTCGCCCAGGCGTCTATATCCAACCCCCGGGCCGTAAGTCAGCGTATCACAGGCTGCTACGAAGGGTACGAAGTAAACACACGGAGACTGCGTGACGTCAAGAAACGACGTCATTTCGAAAGCGGAAATCCCGCCCAGGGCTATCGGGTGTTCATCGTCTTTCCCCTCAAGTTCTAGTCCGGTGTGTGTTCCCTCGATCATTTCACGAAAAAACTGGGACTGCTTTAGAAGGCGATTTGGAACTTCGAATATCACGTCTTCCACCTTGTATAAGGAATGAGTAACGGTAGTCGAAGAGGAAACGCATACTTCGACTAACCAAAAATACCATGTAGCTAGCGTCACCATACTTCGGGTGCCGTGAAGGCATGGGAGCACTATGAATATGTTGAGGACTAGAGGAGATGGGAAGCTTTCACTGAGCTTGGATGGCGCTGCCGATGACTGGAAGGGGAGACGTTGTAATTCATGTTTATAAGTGCAAATCGATCTGATATCCAAACAACCGAACCGATTAGGTAACATGTGGACCTCCATTGTCGGAGTGCCACAGAAATTCGATACAGCGGTGCAACTGACCTATCATGCGTAAAACTCAAACCTTGGTTTCGAACTCTCACTGATACCTAAATTCGAAGATTTGGAACCGCCGATGGCTCTGTCCTTGTTCCATTCAAAGGGGTGTACTTGGCCAGCCTAACCCCCTCCCCCTCAAGACCGCATCACGAGGGACAGCGATCCCAGCATGCTATGTGCCCGATCCGCATTAGGCCAACACAGCCACAGGCACTCGATCATATGTACACCGTAAATCATATACACCTGTATGTAGCATGTACGTAGACTCAAATCCGGATCCTATGCTCGCTTATTTAAAATTCAAAGCAGGCTCTAACTTGATCAAGTCCAACGCATCGTTGACGGACGAATTGCGACTTTGATCCACTTTGACCTTGTTCTTGCGTCCCCTGGACTGACTAGCCGCGGGCTGCGTCTGATTCTGTGGTGTCCAGTAATAGCTGCAATTTTCGCAGTAGCGCTGACCCCCAACATAATTACAGCTCGGGCATTTCTGGCCTGCCGGAGCCTTCTCGAATTCCAGCGACTCTCGAACCCTCCATATTGCCGCCGATCTCCGGAGTCCTAGTCGTTCCACTTCTTCATCTTTCAGACTCTCCCCACGCTGAACTAGTGCTTGGTACGCGGGGTGCAGCCATTTCTCCACATTACACTTTAACGAGGTGTCTGCTCGATTGAGAGGGTCTGCGGTTGAAATCGTCTTGTCCATGTGACCAATTATCATCTGTCGGATGTCATCGAAGCTCCACATAGTCGCTAGGTGGAGTGATGCGGCCCATTGACTGAATTCAAGCTGGGGATCGCCCCTAAGGAAGCTGAATAATAGACAGCTGTCAGAAAGGAAAGGATGCTTCACATTAAACTTCCTACAAAACTTACGAAGCCTCTAATACGTCGAGAAATGATGTCATCTCGAAGGCGGAAATCCCACTCAGGACTATCGGATGCTCGTTGCTTTTTCCCTCTGATTCTAACCCGGTATGTGCTTCATCAATCATGTCGCGAAAATACGGAGACTCTTTCAGTCGACGGGTAGGAACGTGGAATATTATGTCCTCAACCTGGGAGATCGGTGAGCAAGCTGGCTCTAGGGGAGTGGACCTGGCTGATTCACGGACCAAGAACACCATATAGCTGGCATCACCGTACTTCGGGTGCTCTGAAGGCATGATGGAGTTCTGAGTAACTAGGGACAGGTGCTTGAAGGGAGGGGGTTTTGTCAGAGTTGAGGGTGTCATCGAGGGCTGTCGTTGAAGGAGTACGACCGGATCATTGTGGAGGTGCCCCGAAATACCCAGTCAGGCAACATGTGGACCTTCGTTATCAGAGCTTCCACAAAGCGTCCCCCTAATGTGACACACCAACCGCTAGGCGTATAGCTCGATCCATCATCTATCGACATCCGATAACGAAAATATTTAACGTCGGTATCTTGAGGAGGACATAGTGGGTCCGTTCGTCCGTGCACTGGGAAATGTTTTCAGTGATGTACCGATCAACTAAACAATTCGCCCGATAAGCGCTGACAGCCCACAGGAGCTACAACGTTAGTGGGTAGGGCCGAAGCAATGGCAGGTAACAGGCAATCGCGCGCGTAGCGCTGCTTGTGAGCACCTCGAATAACAATTAATCTGGAGCATGAAGTCATGTCCAACGCGCTATACAGGAGAGATTTATGGAAATTTTAAAGCTTCTTCCTTCTTGAGTAAGTTCTGCACCTTGGTCAAATGCCCCGAGGAAGGAGACCGACGACAAGATTCGCAATTGCAGCTGCTACCAGGCTTGGCAGAGGTCGACCCCGACTTTAAAGCCTCTCTGACGCGCCAAATTGCATTTAACCTGAGAACTCCCAGCCGCTCGGCTTCTGCGTCTGAGGGTCCTGAGCCCCTCGTGCAAAGAACCTCGTAGGCGGCGTGGAGCCATTTCTCAACGCGGCATTTCAAGGAGACGTCGACCCTATCCATAGGGTCGACTTCCGAGATAGTTTGGTCCATCCGAACAACGATTCTCTCCCGGAGATCATCGAAGCTCCACATGGTCGCGAGATGTAGGGCAGCGGTCCACTGGCTAAACGTCGGCGCCGAGTCGTCGTACAGAACTCTACTCAAGTTGGTGGTCGGACATCAGCGCAGTCAGAGATCGCTGCATAATATGGTCGACATACGAAGCTTCCAAGACGTCTAGGAAGGATGTCATCTCGAAGGCGGAAATTCCGCTCAGGAAGATCGGATGCTGGTTATCCTTTCCCTCGGATCCTAAACCGGTATGCGCGTCCTCGAGCATGTCTCGAAAATACTGAGACTGTTTCAGTCGACGCATAGGAACTTGGAATATCATGTCCTCTACCTGGTAAGCAGATAAGCAACATGGTCCAGGGCATTCGCTGGGCCTCTTTACAGACCAGAAAGACGATATAGCTTGCATTGCCGTACTTCGGATGCTCTGTGGGCATTATGGGGCTCTTGTAGGTTGAGTATGAATGCGTAAGGGCCCCGGTTGGAGGCTTTTCTTGATCTTGAACTAGTCTATTATTTGAGGGCTGTCGTCGAACGAGCACCACTTGGAGGATGGCTCGGCTTTGCAAACAGGGAGACTCAGTCTGGTGCAGCTGATTGCAAAAAGCTGGTCCAAACAAGCCCACACACCAACTTTTCCGCCACTTGAATAAAAAATTCATAGCTTTGGACACACCGCACGTAGCGAGAGACAGTAAGATGCATTATAAAACTAAAAATCGAAAGAAGATTTCCGTAAGGTGCGCGGGGCATTCGGTTTTCATCTTGGGGTATGCCATTCGCCCTCTGCGGAAAATTTTGCCGTTGTGCAACCTGAAACGGGAGATAACGGGGCCTCTTCACTTCTAATTTATATATAAATGTTTTAAATATTCTAATAAACAGCTACTACGTACGCGGGACCATTTTTTCGCTGTGTAGCAGGCTTCCATGCCTCCTGACCGGCTATTTCGTCCGTATACCTATAATACTGGCAACTGGGTATCGAGATTTGGGGTGAGTCTTTTCCTAAAAATCTATATTATAATACATTTTACCGTTTTTGATTAGGCGTTGTGGGTCTGGAGTTACGAACTTACGTTCAATGGACCTCTGTAATCGGAACCTCGGCAATTGTGCAGCTGACTAGTCAGATGCCCAGGCCGGCTCAACGTAGATGTGCACATAGAGTAAGACTGCCTTATTCTCAGGCAGTCTGAACATCTGAAATGTCTTCACCTGGGGCCTCATTACACTGCTCGACCAAATGCACCGTTCTTTACACATCAGGATAAAGTGAACCCACAGAACTAGCATATCATACAAACGCAAAAATAGGGCAATCGGAAATCATATCACGAAAATGGCTTTTGAAGAAAGCCTCTAGGGACATACATTGGGAGGGGAGTTGTGAGCGTCTGAAGTGTCGACATGATTTAGACGAACTTGAGCGCTCCCTCCATTTTGATCAGCTCCACAACGTGGTTCGCGATAGGCCTAGGGCTTCCTGAAGAGCTTGCATCGCGCACCTGGACCACAACGCGTGCCTTGGGATTCAATCTTCTCTTTTTGGAAGGCGACTGATTTTGGGGAACTACGTTTTGGCAGCTGCGACAGCTCATGCTATGACCGCAACAGGGTGAGGATGACAGGAACTGGACACTTTTGTCGAACTCGAACGATTCGCGAATCCGCCAAAGTGCAGCGGCTCGCTTTATGCCAAGCCATTCCACTTCGTCGTCGGTGAAACTGTCCTCTCGGCGACAGAGAGCCTCGTAGGCCGGGTGCAACCAATGTTCTACCCTGCACTTCAGCGAAGCGTTGATTACGTCGAAGGGATTAGCGTCCGCAGTCATGTCGTCCATCTGAGGGAAGATGGAGTTTCGGAGGTCGTCAAAACTCCACATAGTGGCTAAGTGAAGGGCCGCGGCCCACTGTTCGAAACTGAACCCGGGATCTCCAAATACAAAGCTACAATAGAAAGGCGCGTAAGATTGAATGGAAGCCCATAAACTATGAGGAGAACCCACGGAGTATCGAGGACATCGAGGAAGGACGCCATTTCGAAGGCCGATATCCCCCCTAGGACAATGGGGTGATCATCACTTTTGCCCTCTGACTCATTTCCTGTGTGCATATCGTCTATCATGTCGCGGAAATACTGTGATTGTTTGAGACGCCGGACGGGGATATGGAATATTGTGTCTTCGACCTGAGGTGGGTTTCGAATTATAAAAAGCGTTCCACCAAGGTCTCGTGAATAAAGCAAAGCGTACCAGAAATACAAGATGGCTTGAATCGCCATGTCTAGGATGCTTAGAAGACATGGTGAGGGGTGTGCGACGCGGGAACGCTCACTGAGGTGCGCTTCCACGTTCGAAATCTAAGGAGATCTTAGATATAGCTCGGAATGTGTATGCTTCTTGACATTTCTAGTAACTCAGAGGACCTCCGGAACTTACGCTTTTTTGGATGTTGTAGGCCCTCCCTTATAGGGGCGCCTTCTCTTGCAATCAGGGACTATCATGAACTGCTTTCATGCGGCGAACCAAGCGAAACCGTCCATCATACTCTGCCTTGGCCTTCGAGCCAACAGGTAGGAGACTTGGTCTTCGCCTTTGCCTTGTTGAAGAAGTCTAGCCGCACGAGGCTGGTCTCGGTGACCTTTCCTGGAAGAGCCTCGGTGATCATAGCTGAACTAATACTGTCTTCGCACGAAACGAAGTCTTCGACGTTCCAGCCAATCTGCCTCCACACAAGGCCTGCTTCGGACCGATACCGGCGGCTTACACAAGCTGAGGACGGACCAAGAACGTGACGTGATTTTTTCCCCCGTTCTCGGCCTTTCTGGTGCTGGAAGGAATCAGGATGGCTATGAACGTATTGGGAGGATTATCAATCCCACTGAACAATTCGAGATCCTTAGTCTCTCGGGCAGCAAGGAAGGAAACTGCAGTCACTAGAAGCTTCGAAGGTCTTGACAGGCATGCAGCTCGGTTCGATACTCGCTCTGAGGTCGCTTACCGTGTGAGTGAGAAGTTCCTGAGGATAGCCTATTCTCTGGCGTTCTAGGCTGAGCGCTGCCTTGATGGCACTGTTGAGACGTGGACGCTGTACCGCGACGCGAGACGTTTCGCGTAATGTCGAGCAGTGAGCTCCAACGCCCCAGCACGATAGCTGGAGCAATTTGCGATGGCTGACAGTGCCCACAGTGTTGATTGGTGTGTGGGATGTTAAGGGACGAGAAAAAGTGGGAAGGCAAGGGTCCGGTTTTGGAATGGCTCGATATTTGTTGGGGTTTCTCGTCACGCCGTTGGCTTATATCCTCTCCCAAAAAGTCTGTCGCCATCCCATCCCCAACCTCCCTCCTCCTCTCCCCCCAGCTTTCCTCTACTACTCGCTCTCCCCTCTAGTCTCTTTCCTCTCCCCTTTCTCTTTTCCGTAGACTACAGTAGTATCAAATGGCTCCAACACGAAAACCAGGAGAGGGCGTCAACTGGTCTAATATTGCTGTCGGTGCGTAATCTAATTCCGGGTTGTCATAGCCCGACCTGACCCGCTCTGCGCTCGCTAGGTGGTATTATGAACATGGTGAACAAACTTATTTAGTGGTAAAAAAAGTGGACGCGTTTTCGCTGACGTTCTTACTTGCCTGGTACTCGCCAACTTGTTCGTTCCACCGACATTGCAATTTTGACTGCGATAGTTTGTGAGTGACCTCCTTGGCCAATCTTCGCGCCCAACCTTACTGATACT
>WSTX01000318.1:0-11652 GCA_019633405.1 Tulasnella sp. 408 | reverse complement strand
CGTAGTCGGCAGTGTCGACGAGGAAGACGATTCCATCGACCTCGGGGAAGTAATCTTTCCATAGACGACGTGCTGTTCGAACGTGGAGGGTTAGACTTATGACGTTAATAGGATGGTTAGAACAAAGTGAGGTGGTGACGAACCTTGCACGTGGCCACCGAGATCGTATGTGGTGAATTTGACGCTACCAATTGCCAACTCCTCGGATGCTAAGAGAGGTAAACCGGATCAGCCGCTTTTTATACAGGTACTGAAGAGAGACCAAACGCACTCGGATGCAGAGTGGGTTGTAGGGTTGCTAGCCTATCATTCTTGAGCATGTGAAGGAGGGTCTACGATACTGGAACGTCAGCGATAACAGCCTTAGAGACAAGGACCTCGCGGGTTCCATACCGTTTTGCCAGCGTTGTCAAGACCTAAGAACAGAATCTTGGCGTTTTTGTTGACCAGGCCTATCAGGATTGGGCAGGAATTTTTGGATTAGAATCCGAACCGCAAGGCTCCAACCGCGCTGGCCGACACGCACCAAACGAGGCGAGGACATCCCAGAACCAGTTGAACATCCACATTTTGGCGGTAAAGTAAAGCGAAGAAGATGTTGGGTTGTTGCGACGAGATTGAACGCGTGCAGGCGGCGAGCAGCGAGAAGTGAGAGAGAGGAGGAAAAGAGAACGATAGGATTTGTTCGCGTCGAAATTGCGGTGTGTGTGTCGTTTGTCCCACGTCATCAGTCTAGAGCCACCTCACTTCCGGTAACTCCCTCCCTCAACATCACCTTCCACCACTGGGAACCGCGTAAACAAGTCTTTAGACAGACTGGAATAAAAACTACGCTACAGTACATTATTCTCGCGAGGAACAAAGGGGTTGCGTGGACCGGTTGGACCGGTTTTCTCTTTCACCTCTGCTATCGGCGCTAATGATTCTTCGTATCGGATATGTTGAACCGTATCTATGAGTGAACGTACCAATTGCTTTATGTTTCAGAATGCACATGCCTACTTCATCAACGACGATCTGGCGGTGTAGTGTCCCTGAACGCCCTAAGGCTCGGGTGCAACCTCCGTTTTGGCGATATTTAGTTCTACAAAGTGGAACTTGATATATCGTGGATTCGGTCTGCACACTCCCCACGTGGGGAGATCACAAGAGCCGTCAAGCACATCAATATTGATAAAGGTAGAGGAAGGGGATCCGGGCCAAGCTCGGAATAGGAGTCCATATGTCGTTCTCGAGAGCTCGCTAGTAGCCACCCCCATCAGTCTGCACCTCTATATCGTTTTCGGGTTATCAACGGAAGTAATAGGTTATGTAGGTCCAGAGAAAGAGTACATGGGTTATAATCGAACATGGGCATTTCCTGAGCATGAACGCGGGCTAAGAGATGGACAGGGGGAGGGAATAAGTATCGTGTACCTTTGGATCCACCGGATCTGAAATACAAGGATTAAGGTTGCGTATCTATGGGAATTGGAAGCTTGAGAACGGCCGTAGCAAACTGCGGGAGTCGGCGTTGCAGCTTCTTCACATCACACAACAGCGGCAACCGACGCTCCCACTTCATGGCCGTCTTCGGAACGGCACATAATTCCTCCAATCTGTGGCCATAGTAATACCCATTCTCTGCGCAAATCATAATGCCGGCTTCGAAATGTAATGCGGCCTCGTCGAATCGTTGCGCCTTCACCAAGATTTGGGCCTTCTCTGCCAACCGATACGCCAGTCGCGACGGGTCTTTCTGGCTACGGTACACGGCGATAACGTGGTCTTGCCAAAAGCATGCGCGGTCCCAATCACCTTGGCTGCTTTTCAATTCCGCGAGGGAGGAAGCGACCAACGCCGAAAACTGTGGTAGTCGTTGTTCTTGCCACAAAAGGCACGATTCCTCCAATGCCGACCCTGCTTCGTCCAGTTTAGATTGGCTTTGCAGGCATTCTCCCAAACTTTCCAGCCCCTCTGCTACGTTCCACAGGTCTCTAATCCGTCGAGCAATGGAAATCGACTCTTGGAGATATTCTTCCGCTTCAGGATACTCTCCTAACTCCAATTTGAGACGACCCATCGCACGTAAATCAACGCACAACTCCCCCTCCCACCCAACGCTCCGAGTGATCGCGATAGCTTCCGAAAGGGCATCGGCAGCCTTGGCATACTCCGACAGCCTGGTGTACGTGAGTCCCATCATATGGAGTGCGCTTGCCAGTCCCAATCGGTCGCCGGAGTGAGAGGCTATTTCCACGGCTTCGGTGAGTGTTGAAAGTGCCTCTTGGCTCTCATCCTTGTTCATTTGAATACAGCCTATTCTCTCTAGGCATTGCACTATGCCGACGTCGTCTTCGTGCAGACGATAGATTTCCAGGCCCTCCCTCAAGATTGGCAACGCAGCGTCCTCCTCGTTCCGCATAAAGACCGAGAAGCCAAGGTAGTACGAGGCTTCGGCCATCCCAAGCGCATCGTTGAGAGTCCTACACTGCTCGAGGGTGGTGGTGGCGATCGCACCGAGTTTGACCCAGTCAGAGATGCGATATGTAGCGACAGTTTGTTTTCGGAGAACGCTGGCGATGCCCTTGGCATCCTCATCTTTTTGGTATAGCCGTAGAGCTTCGTCGAGGTACTCAGAGCCCTTCTCAGGGTTTCCTCTCCAAGTCTCAAGGTCACCGAGGTTCTCCAACAGTGCGGCCGATGGGGTTTGATGATCAGCGTTCGCAGGGGCGGGAGTGCACCGGGGCTGTTAATATGGATTTAGGAGTGTTATAGACTAAGAAAGGGTGCCAAAGAGACATACTAGATGTGTAACTGTGGTCTTGCACATCCGGGCCGTCGGCCGTTGCAGAGGATCGATATTCCAGCATCGTGTTATTAAATCCCAGATTTGGAGACAGTCGCTAAGACGGGACTTTCCATCGACGTGAGATAGAGGACCGTCAAAGATCCGGTGCATGACAGCGAAATCCGCAGAGGTTCCCTCATAAGGCAACTCCCCCGTCATAATCTGCGTTTGGTATGTGTTAGCGCCGAGCACAACGGCAAGAGAAAGTAGCGATGCAGACCTCCCAAACCAGCCAAGCCCAGGAATACACATCGCTAGTCGGCGCACGCGGCGCGCCATCAATGATCTCCGGACTGCACCAGCGAAGGGACCCTTTGAAGCCCGTTGATGTTTCCAATCTCCCGAATCCACTATCTTCGTAAAGGCGCGCCAAGCCAAAGTCGCACAAAACAGCCTTGAACTTTGCGCTGACCAGAACATTAGCCTTGGAAAGGCACGCTGTCAGCGATGAGGTCCCAATTTCAGTGGATCTGCCTTACGGATTTAATATCTCCATGGCAAACTGGCGGGTCCAGTTGGTGAAGGAAAGCTAACGCTTCGATGGTATCATAGACCTAAGAGGATGTCAGGGGTAAGCTGGTGTCAGTTCCCCCAATCCCATCTCAAGCGCGACCAACCAGCGAAAACTTTTCGGGAATTTCCAGGTTGTGAGCACGGATGAATTCGCCTATATTCCCGTTGGGCTCCCATGGTGAAAGTAGCCATGCTTCCCCGCGCTTGAAGTCGGCGTAGAAGCCGAGAAACTTTGCGATCCCTGGATGTGCCTTGAGCTGCGACCACACCAGCATCTCCTTCGTGAAAGCCTAACCAAGACGACGGTGAGCTAGCTGAAAATACTAATAACAGATGATCTTACTCGTTTCAGCTCCGGCATGGTACCAGCCGCGATTACTTTAATTTGTTTGACGGCCACTGGCTGTGGTGGGCCATATTGGCGTAGAGCCACCCACGCTGGAAGATAGGCCGAGTGATGAAGTTTAGCTTGTTGAACGATACCGTAGCCCCCCGAACGCTGGGAATCATCTTCGAATATCACGATCCTGCGCTTGTCGACTTTATATTCCTCGAGTTTCTTGTATTCTTCGTCCTAGAAGGAAGGAAGGTCTGTCGAACGGGACATTAGGACTTGGACTGCGATAGCGCTCACCACTGCGCGCACTCTATCGGCTCTTCTCTCTGCGTCTCCCGCCTTCGACATGGCTTTTGATAGTCTCGTTGGAGGTAGGCGGTGGACGATGGCGAGTGGGATGAGTAATGATTGAAGGGTGTCAAGCAATGTCGTGCGATCGGGGGTACCTCCATATCGGTAGCACTTCCAGGGCGTGCCCGGTTTCCCAGGCCACCTCCTAGGGCAACTCGAACGTTTTGTCTCACTCAACTTCACCCACCACATAACCCGCGAACAGGCCTTACGATAGATCTATCGTAAGGCCTGTAATAGACTGGAATAACACCACACCACGCTACATTACTGCTCGCGAGGAATGAAAGGGCCGTAACCTCATGCAGGCGCGTCAATTGCCATGGCATCTAATTGCTGGCCCAATTCCTTTGTTTCCGGCAGGAGAAGATCAGTATGGCTTGTAGGTAGCTTTCAGCGAACTGTTTGTCTGGATTAGACTATGTTGATCAATTGAGTGAGCGTGTCACTTCAGTCAGGCCATGGCGTGTCCCTGAACGCGCTCTTGGACCAAGGGTCGTGTTGAATGTGGGTGAGTTCTTTGCTTAATTTTAGCGACAATATTCACACTTTTTGAGTAGCTGCAAATTCAGTCCAGACACCCCCCTTGGCTGATCCCAAGAGTCTTTAAGTCGGGTATTGTTCAAAAAGGGAACCTCCAGAAGCCCAGGATAGGTGACCATACGACTTTCTCGGTATATATTAGTAACCACCACCGTCCTTTGAAAGCCCCGCGCCTGTTACCCTTTTTTGCGTGGTTAAAGAGACAAATGTGATCCACGTCCAGAGAACATAGTACATGCAGTAGAATCGAACAGGCCTGGACATTTCGTAAGCGGTAGCGATAGCTAAGAGAAGGACAGGGGCGGGATAGATATAATTTGTCTTTGAAAAATTCCGGAGCTGAAGTACAAGGATTAAGGTAGTGCGTGGGTGGGAACTGGAAGCTTGAGAACGGCCGTAGCAAACTGAGGCAGTCGCCGTTGCAGCTTCTTCACATCACACAACGGTGGCCACCGACGCTCCCACTTCATGGTCGTCTTCGGAACGGCACATAATTGCTCCAATTCCTCGTCAAAGTTATACCCGTTCTCTATGCAGATCATAATGCCGGCCTCGAAATGCAATGCGGCCTCGTCGAATCGCTGTGCCTTCACCAAGATCTGGGCCTTCAGTGGCAGCTGACACCCCAGTACCCCGTAGTTTTTCGCGCTACGATACACGGCGATGGTGTGGTCCAGCCAAAAGCACGCGCGGTCCCAATCACCTTGGCTACTTTTCAATTCCACGAGGGAAGAAGCGACCCGCGTCGATGCCAGTGATCGTGATTGTTGTTGCCACAAAAGGCACGATTCCTCCAATGCCGAGGCTGCTTCGTCGAGTCTAGATTGGTTTTGTAAGCATTTCCCTAAATGCTCCAGTCCTTCTGCTACCCCCCACGAGTCTCGAATTCGTCGAGCGATGGAAATAGACTCCTGCAAATTTTCCTCCGCTTCACGATTATCTCCTAACGCCATCTTGAGACGACCCATCGCGAGTAAATCATTGCACAACTCTCCATCCCATCCAACGCTCCGAGTGATCGCGATAGCTTCCGAAAGGGCATCGGCAGCCTTGACATAATCAGACAGCTTGATGTATGTGCACCCCACCATATGGAGTGCGTTCGCCAGTCCCAATCGGTCGCCCGAGCGAGAGGCTATTTCCACGGCTTCAGCGAGTGTTGAGAGTGCCTCCAGCGTCTTGTCCTGGGTACTGTGTATATCGCCTATTCTCTCTAGGCATGACACTATGCCGACGTCGTCTCCAAGGGAACGATAAGTTTCCAGGCTCTCCCTTAGGATTGTTAACCCCTCATCCGAGTCGCCCAGCATAACGACTGAGGCCCCAATGTAGTACGAGGCTCCAGCTATCCCAAGAGCATCGTCGAGAGTCCTACACTGCTCGAGGGCGGTTCCGGCGATCGCATTGAGTTTAGCCCAGTCCGAAATACGATATGCAGCAGCAGCTTGCTTTCCGAGAACGCTGGCGATACCTTTGGCATCCTCCTCTTTCTGGTATAGCCGCAGAGCCGCGTCGAGATACTCGGAGCCCTTCTCAGGGTTTCCTCTCCAAGTCTCCAAGTCGCCAAGGTTCTCCAGTAGTGCGGCCGATGGGGTTTGATGATCAGCGTTCGCAGGGGCGGGAGTGCATCGGGGCTGTTGATATGGAGTTAGGAGAGTTATAGACTGAGAAAGAGTGCGAAAGAGACATACTAGATAGGTAATTGTGGTCTTGCACATCCTGGCCGTTGGTCGTTGCAGAGGATCGGCATTCCAACATCTTGTTATTAAATCCCATATTTGAAGACAGTCGCTAAGACGGGACTTTCCATCGATGTGAGATAGAGGTCCTTCGAAGATCCGGCGCATGACAGCGAATTCCGCAGAGGTTCCCTCATAAGGCAACTCCCCCGTCATAATCTGCATTTGGTACATGTTGGCCCCGAGCGCAGTAGCAAAGGAAGATAGCAGCACTGACCTCCCAAACCAGCCAGGCCCACGAATACACGTCGCTAGTTGGCGCACGCGGCGCGCCATCGATGATCTCCGGACTGCACCAGCGAAGAGACCCTTTGAAGCCCGTTGACGTTTCCAATCTTCCGAATCCACTATCTTCGTGGATACGCGCCAAACCAAAGTCGCACAAAACAGCCTTGAACTTTGCGCTGACCAAGACATTAGCCTTAAAAAGGCATGCTATCAGCGATTAGTCCCCAATCTAATCGGGTCTGCCTTACGGATTTAATATCCCCGTGGCAAACTGGCGGGCCCATTTGGTGAAGGAAAGCTAACGCTTCAATGGTATCATAGACCTAAGACGATGTCAGGGGTAAGCTAGTGCCAGCTCGTCCCAATCCCATCTCGCGCGCGACTTACCAGCGAAAACCTCTCGGGAATTTCCAGGTTATGAGCACGTATGAATTCAGCTACATTACCGTTGGGTTCCCATGGTGAAATCAGCCATGCTTCCCCGCGCTTGAAGTCGGTGTAGAAGCCGAGAAACTTTGCGATCCCTGGGTGTGCCTTGAGCTTGGACCACACCAGCATCTCCTTCGTGAAAGCCTAACCAATACGACGATGAGCCAATTGAAGATACAAATCACGGAAGACCTTACCCGTTTCAGCTCCGGCATGGTACCGGCCGCTATCACTTTGATTTGTTTGACGGCCACTGGCTGTGGTGGACCATATTGGCGCAGAGCCACCCACGCTGGAAGGTAGGCCGAGTGATGAAGTTCAGCTTGTTGAACGACACCATAGCCCCCCGAACGCTGGGAATCGTCTTCGGATATCACGATCCTTCGCTTGTCGACTCTATATTCCTCTAGTTTCTTGTATTCTTCGTCCTAGAAGGAAGAAAGGTCTGTCGAACGGGACATCACAACTTGGACCGCAACCAGGGCTTACCACTGCGCGCATTCTCGAGGCTCTCCTCTCTGTGTCTTGCGTCTTAGACATAGCTTTTGATCCTCTCGTCGAGAGCCTGTTCACGGAGATGGCGAGTGGAGTGAGGGGTCCTTGTAGTGTCTCGAACAATACTGTGAGGATGAGGTTTACTTCGGCACTTCCAAGGGATGGCCGGTTTCACAGGCCACCTCCTGACGCACCTCGTTTATGCTCACTCGCTCAACATCACCTTCCACTATCGTGTAACGCGTAGACAAGTCCTAAGATAGACTGAAATGAAAAAAACCCCCCACGCTATATATGATACATTACTTCTAGCGAGGAACGAAAGGGTTTCGGCCCCATGCGGGCGCGTCAATCGCCTGGCGCCACGACACCCAATTTCTGCTCCATCTCCTTGGTTCCGGCGGGAAAGGATGGTGCGGAGGATGACCAGGAGGTGGCTTGCGGTTAGCTTTCAACATACTAGTACTATTTGTCAGGTTTGGACTTTGTTGATCAATTGAATGGCCGTGTCGAGCTTGGAGATGCACACGCCCACCTCAATCAGACGGTGGAGCGTCCCTGAACGCACTTATACTAAGAGCAGTGTTACATAAATGTCAGTGGGGCTCTTTGCTTAATTTTAGTAGCAGTATTCATACTATTTAAGGAGCTGCGAATTCAGTCTACACGACCCCCTTACCGGGTAGTAATAAGAAGGAAGGAACATCAGAAGCGTTCTCGGTATATACTAGTTCACGCCACCGTCCTTTGAAAGCCCCGTACCCGTAATCATTTTGGCGTGGTTAAAAATGCGTCTGGAGAAAGCAGTATACGATATTACATGGTCATTTCCTAAGCGGCAGTGCCAGCTAAGAGAAGAACAGGGGAAAGGGATAGGTATCACGTGTCTTTGGAACCTCAAGAGCTGAAGTACGAGGATTAAGGTGATGCGTGGATGGGAATTGAAAGCCTGAGAACAGCCGTACTAAACTGAGGCACTCGCCGTTGCAGCTTCTTCACATCACACAACAGCGGCGATCGACGCTCCCACTTCATGGCCGTCTTCGGAACGGCACATAATTGCTCCAATTCCTCGTCAAAATTATACCCGTTCTCTATGCAGATCATAATGCCGGCCTCGAAATGCAATGCGGCCTCGTCGAATCGCCCTGCCTTCACCAAGATCTGGGCCTTCTCTGCCAAGCGATACGCCAGTGCCCCGTGGTTTTTCTGGCTACGAAACACTGCAATAACGTAGTCGAGCCAGAAGCACGCGCGGGGCCAATCACCTTGGCTACTTTTCAATTCCACCAGGGAATAAGCGACCCTTTGCGAAGCCAGTGGTCGTGATTGTTGTTGCCACAAAAGGCACGATTCCTCCAATGCCGAGGCTGCTTCGTCGAGTGTAAATTGGGTTTTTAGGCATTCTCCCAAATGCTGCAGTCCGTCTGCTATCCCCCACAAGTCTCGAATTCGTCGAGCGATGGAAATCGACTGTTGGAGAATTTCTTCCGCTTCACGAAAATCTCCCAACTTCATCTTGAGACGACCCATCGCACGTAAATCAATACACAGTTCTCCCTCCCACCCGACGCTCCGAGTGATCGCGATAGCTTCCGAAAGGGAATCGGCAGCCTTGTCATAATCAGACAGGTCGATGTACGTGCATCCCATCATATGGAGTGCGTTCGCCAGTCCCAATCGGTCGCCGGAGCGAGAGGCTATTTCCACGGCTTCGACGAGTGTTGATAGTGCCTCCAGCTTCTTGCCCAGGCTCTTCTGGGTGCAGCCTATTATCTCTAAGCATTGTACCACGCCGACATCGTCTCCAAGCGTACGATAAATTTCCAGGCTCTCCCTCAGAATTGGTAACTCCGCGTCCGATTCGCCTCGCATTTGGACCGAGATTCCGAGGTAGTACGTGGCTTCAGCAATCCCAAGCGCGTCGTTGAGAGTCCTACAGTGCTCCAGGGCGGTGGTGGCGATCGCATCGAGTTTGACCCAGTTTGAAATGCGATATGCAGCGACAGTTTGCTTTCGGAGGACACTGGCAACGCCCTTGGCGTCCGCCTCTTTCTGGGATAGCTGGAGGGCCTGGTCGAGATACTCAGAGCCCTTCTCGGGGTTTCCTCTCCAAGTCTCAAGGTCGCCAAGGTTCTCCAGCAGTGCGGCCGATGGGGTTTGGTGATCAGCCTTCGAAGGGGCGGGAGTGCACCGGGGCTTTAGATATCGAGTTAGGAGCGTTATAGACTGAGAAACGGTGCCAGAAAGACATACGAGATAGGTAATTGTAGTCTTGCACATCCTGGCCGTCGGCCGTTGCAGACGATCAATGTTCCAACATCTCGTGATTAAATCCCAGATTTGGAGACAGTCGCTAAGACGGGACCTTCCATCGACGTGAGCTAGAGGACCTTCAAAGATCCGGACCATGACTGTGTAATCCACAGAGGTTCCTTCATAAGGCAATTCCCCGGTCATAATCTGCATTTGATATGGTTAGCCCCGAGCGCAATAGCAAGGGAAGGTGGTAGTACGGACCTCCCAAACCAGCCAGGCCCACGAATACACGTCGCTAGTTGGCGCACGCGGCGCGCCATTGAGGATCTCGGGACTGCACCAGCGAAGGGACCCTTTGAAGCCCGTCGATGTTTCCAATCTTCCGAATCCACTATCTTCGTGGAGACGCGCCAAACCAAAGTCACACAAAACAGCCCTGAACTTTGCGCTGACTAGAACATTAGCCTTGGGAAGGAATGCTATCAGCGACCACGTCCCGATCTTGAGCGGACCTGCCTTACGGATTTAATATCCCCATGGCAAACTGGCGGGTCCAGTTGGTGAAGGAAAGCTAGCGCTTCGATGGTATCATAGACCTAAAAGAATGTCAGGAGTAAGCTGCCGTAGATTCCTCATCACATCTCACGCGCGACTTACCAGCGAAAACCTTTCGGGAATTTCGAGGTTGCGAGCCTGGATAAATTCACATATATTCCCGTTGGGCTCCCATGGTGAAAGCAGCCATGCTTCCCCGCGCTTGAAGTCGGCGTAGAAGCCGAGAAACCTGGCGATCCCCGGATGTGCCTTGAGCCGCGACCACACCAGTATCTCCTTCGTGAAAGCCTAACCAACACGCCGGTGAGCCAGCTGAAAATGCCAATGACGGAAGGCTTTACTCGTTTCAAGTCCGGGCCGGCCACTGATACTTTAATTTGTTTGACCGCCACTGGTTGTGGTGGACCATATTGGCGCAAAGCCAGCCAGGCTGGAAGATAGGCCGAGTGATGAAGTTCAGCTCGTTGAACGATACCATAACCCCCCAGACGTAAAGGATCATTGTCGACTATCACGATCCTGCGCTTGTCAACCTTGAATTCCTCCATTTTCTCGTATTCCTCGTCCTGGAAGCGGGAGATGGTCTAGTCGAACGGACATAGAACCCCGATCGCCCCAGCGCTTACCACTGCGAGTGTTCTAGCTCGTCTCCTCTCTGTATCTTCTGTCTTGGACATAGTTTCTGATACTCTCGTCGAGAGCCTGGCCGTGGAGGATGCTGAGTGGATGAGGGGTACTCGTAGTGTGTCGAAGAACGGTGTATATACCTCGTCGTATCCAGCACTTCCAAGGGGATGTCCGGTTTCCCAGGCTACCTCCTGGCAAAAACTTGTTTCTGGCTTCGCTCCCAACATCACGTCCCACAATCGTGTAACGGGGACAAGTCTTAAGATAGACTGAGATAAAGAAAACCACGCTACACTACATTACTGCTCGCGAGGAATGAAAGGGTTGCGGCCCCATGCGGGCGCGTCAATCGCCACGGCACCTAATTTCTGCTCCATCTCCTTGGTACCGGCAGGGAAAGGCAAAGATTGAACTGGACCAGGCAGCAGATCTGGGCCAGTCAGACCCTTTTTCGCTTTCGACTCTGCCATCGACGTCAGCTTCTTCTTCGCATCGGAGACGAGAACGTCCGCATCGTCGACACCAGGAACAGCGCCTTTAACGTAGATGAGATTGAGGCCAGTGTCGACCCGCATTACGAGAAGATTTTGCACAGTGGTCCTTTCTCCACCAAGCCGACCCGCCATCTTCTTGCCTTTGAAAACGCGTCCAGGGTCCTGGAAACGACACCGCGGTGAGTGATCCGAAGCTCCTTAGACGCGTTGTAAGTGACCAACCTGGTGCTGGCCGGTCGACCCAGCAGAACG
>WSTX01000317.1:0-11671 GCA_019633405.1 Tulasnella sp. 408 | reverse complement strand
CAAGGGAAAAGAATGGCTATGAGAGGCGACGATGAGAAGAGAAAAAGAGTGGACTGGGAATGGGGGGGAGTGACAAGGCAAAAAATCAGGTTGTCGTGGAATTTTGGGGTAGGCGGGGGAGAGGGGCGGGGCTCACCCTGGATTTCGGGGACTCTGACGCCATGCACGTGCCTCCGCTCCATTTCCGGCAACAACGCTCGGCAGTACGAAAACGCGGAGCGTTTGTGGAGATGACTTGGAAATCAAATATTTCAAATACGAAGGACTGGGCTGCATTCATGGAGCTCGCGCGGGGGTTCTAGAAACCAGCCGGTGAAAGAACTTGAATAGTTGCAATATAGGATCGCTTGTCGCTGAGGCCACCACTTGGCTGTTGTCTTGGAGTGGGAGTGGGAGTGTGCGCCTTCATGCCTGCTTCGGAAATTGACCTCTACGGCCGCTGGTATCTCCGCTTGTTGCTAAGCAGCGAAATCGTTCGCCTCAAGGATTGTTCCTTCCGAAAAGTTCGTGGACGCGAATCCGTCATGTTTTGACGCTTTGCTGTGATGAGTGGTGAGAGAGAGTGCCCAAGAACCGATTCATGGGACTAGATAATGGCTAGAAAACACCCTCGCAAAGCGACGCTCCGCAAAGATAGGACCGCTCAGCGTCAAGGGTGAAATGAGAGTAAAATGCTTGGCATAAAGGAATCGGCTCCAGGATGATGGTTAGGCATCAAGATGCAAGTATGGAATAAGAATGTCTGCAATCTCAAAACCTAAGAAAAGAAAGAAAGTCAAAGCATTTTGGAGGGAAGTAGGGTGACGGTCGACGGCGGGGAAGTGAACTGGGAGAAGGCGAGTTGTCAACTGGGGAGGCTAGCTGAGCTAGTGGAGCGAGATCACGTTGTGACATTGCCTTCGAGTGGGCGACGGGAGTTCTGCTGTTTGAGGGTGGAGTTGTCGGACGTGCTTGCCATCGTCTCAGAGTTCAAGGCAAAGGAACTCCGTTCCTTCTATTTGACGGCTTTTCCTTCACGACCTTCTTGGTAGCCGCCGTGGGATCAGAACTATCTCGGAACAGGACCAAGCAACAGCAAGGGCCATCGCAGAAGCGGGCAGGAGCCACGGATGTTATGCTATGGCTTCTGTTGGCTGACTCGGATAACATTTCTACATAGCGTCGCTAGGACATCCTGACTCGTACTGAGACGTAAAATTCCGTGTGACGCCTGACTCTTCGCTCCGTAAAGCCCAAATAAAACCTCCCTGCGTCGTCCGCTTCCTCTCCATAATCTGGATATTGTGTTATCACTAGGCCCAATCCGTTATTAAAGTCTGGATTGCATATTAGCCAATCGAAAGCAACCATCGGATGCCGGAACGTACGTACATTGGTTTCTCCCCCGATGATCATCGTTTAAATAAAGCCAGGCGTCGCAATGTTCGCTATGAGTGATCGAGTTGGCGAGAATTCTGACGACGTGTCGGAAGCACAAAATAGGGAAGCCCAGACGCACCCAGCGCGATTACCAACGTGTTCTAACTGTATTCTTCCCTATAACAGAGCGAGGGGGCCGTCGGTATGGAAGGTCATATCGAGCCCAATCAGTTTGTACTTACACTCCTATTGTGATGCCCAAAATTCGACATCCGGTAAGTTTCGAGTACAATATCGGGCATTCTGAAGGGTAGAGTCCAAGGGTCTGCAATCGAAAGTCGAAGGGGGAAGTGACTTGAACTTTCGCAGAAGTTGTGACGCTCCGCCTCTTATACCTCCCTCTGCTTCTCAACAGCGCACTTCGAGGATAAGCTGATCCGATGAAAACACGAGTCTTACACGTTCCAGAAATTTATCTATGTTCGGGCTACAGGGATGCAGATTCCCGGGTGCAAGGGACGCAAAGCAGACACCGTCGAGGACTGGTCATGTGTTTACTTACAAAGCACCCGGAAGGGGGCAGGTTGTCGTGTTGGACCCAGAAATGGGAGAATCTGGAACGCAGGCCGCGTGCAGGCAATTCGTCTGTAAACAAGCTAGAACGCCGATCGGCACAATTAACGCGCCAAGGAGATGATAGACCAAGCATAAGCAAGCTTTTTCGTGTCTCCTGGCGAGCTGGAACGATGAAGTGGTGACGTCCGTGTGCGGCCCGTTCCCGCATAAGCGACGTGTCCGGACGCAAAGGGGGTACCCTGCCTGAGCCCATGTTTGCATGATACGATAGGGGTTGCATTATGGTATGTTCTGGGGATGTGCTAGACTACAAAGGTGGTCTTCCGATTCCGCAATGGGCAAGCCTGGCGCTAAGTCGCTGCCGGACCCCTAAGTGTAGCCGAACTAGTGTACTTTACCCCTATATCACAGAACCTCATTGACCCTAGAGTACGGAGAGGCCATATTACCAGGTCCTAGGTCACGCTTAGCTCGAGTTCGCGTCGAAATCGAAAGCACTTTGCAATGTAAAAACGGGGACTCAAGATTTTGACCCGGCCAGCCGTAGGATGCCGGAGTCTGCTTCTCTCAGTGCACGGATGGAGAGACAATGTGTAATCATTGCTAGAAAGAGCCTCGGGCGCGTTGAAGTTGGGACACCTCGTCGGGCATTGACCCGCGTTGCCTCGCGTCCCTCGAACCGTGGGAAGGGAGGTCTTGGTTCTGGAAAGATCTAGAATAAGCGGGACCACTGACCGGCGTTTCGGATTAGATCAGCCGGAAAGAAGATGTCGGATATCAGAGTCTGTACACGCGGTTTCCGGTGTTTTGCAGCGGTTCCCCGGAGGTGGCCCGCAGGAAGGGAGGGGTTCATTGATTGGATGATGGTCACAAAGACGAAACCTAACGAAGCGGAAACCCCTGATAAACCAAAGGCGCGGTAATAGCGCAAACATAAATGGAATAAGATCGTACATGGTAGCAACGCCGAGGCAAAGAGAGTATTAGAAGCACGTTGGACTCGTGGTGGTTTCTCTCAGAATATCAACGGCGTTACAGTAAAAAACCTTAATAGTTGCAGTATAGGATCACTTGTCACTGGGGTTCACACTTGGTGCTGTAGGTCTTCGGTCTGCTTCTGAGATTGACTCTACGGCCGCATGTAACGACGGTTGAAGCACAGGTTGCTAGTTCGTAACGTCAATCTTGGCACCCTGTGTCGTCTCCGTGCTACAGCTCCAGAAACAGATTATGAAATTGAGCGCGGCCATCAAGCGCGGCCACCTTCGCTTGGCCACTGCAGAGAGACAGCCCCGACCGTCGAGGTATCCACCCGCAAGCGTTTAAGCTCACATCCTACTTATGTTGGGTTGGACCCGAGTCGACCCAGGCTGTGTAGGCGTCCCTGAGTGGTTGTGCTATCACGCCAGAAGCCGCGGGTGTGGGACTTGAACTACGACCAACACCCGCAGGCTCAGCTCTAAGCTCTTCGTCGAGCTTTTGAAGTGGATTTTGCCAGTTCAACCACGAATCCAATTCACGCCACCGTACAAACTCCACGCATACAACGCAACACCATCCACGGCCCCGCCGCCGTTAATACTCCTCCCATCTCCTCACCACACTGCGACGCCTCCATTCATACTCCTCCTCGAACCAAAGGCCCGTCCCATCTTGATACCTTTGGTATCTCCGCCCACCGTCAACAGCTGATTATTCACTCCGTATTAGTTCATCGGGGTTTCGTCACCGAACACAGGGAGAGCACGCACCGATTCTCTCATAATAGTAACTGGCACGCAGCCTACGTCGCGCAGAATGTTCCCTTTTATGAGCGATTAAGTTAGCGGGAAAGCTCTGGTAACATGCCGATACCACAAAACCCCTGACTTACACGCGCAAGGCCCGACGACAGCGTGTCCGCCGTCGGCTCCACCTCAACACCACCAACCTTCCCCGTCCAAGCATTCTAAACCCGCGTAAAGGACAGTTAGGATATTGTGTATGGGACAGACGAGGGAGAGATGTAATAACGCACTTATCTTCCCGAATCTCCCCTAACGTTGTTATCACTCTGCACTGGAGACGAGGAGAGACGGAAATTCTCAAGAACAGAAGTTGCGACTCCCTTTATAAATGCATTTCCCTGGTTCCCAAAGGGGTTCTGGAAGAAAGTTCCAGCTGATACGGGGTCCTCCACGTTGTGAAAATTTCTCTATGTTCCGATAACGATTAGCGAATTGCTCGGGACAAGTGACACGCAGCAGACACAAGCGCCTAAGGCGTGGTCTTGGCCTTCGGTCCGGAACAATTGGGGCTTCTATTGACTGGACTGCGTGCAGGCAAGTCGTCCGTGGTCAAGCTAGAACGCCGGCTGGCAAAGATAGAGATGATTGACCAAGCAGAAGCAGGCTTTTTGGTGTCTTCTGACGAGCTGGTGTGAAGAAGTGGTGACGTCCGGGTGCGGCCTGTGCCCGCGTCAGCGAGATGACCGGACGCAAAGGGGTACCTTGCCTGACCACATGCTTGCATGATCCGATAGGGGCTATTTTCTGGGGGTGAGATAGACAACAAAGGTGGTCCAGCGCTAAGGCGCAACGCGAGCTCTAGGTGTAGATGAGCTAGTGTACTTTCCTTCTATACCCCCAAACGTCATTGATCCTAAAGTATAGAGAGGTCATATTACCGCGTGATAGATGCACGGTTAGCTTGAGTTCGCGTCACGTCGACAGCACTTTGCAGCGTAAAAGAATGACTCACGATTTTGACCCGGCCAGTGGTAGAATGCCGGACTCTGCTTCTCTCAGCTCACGGATGGAGAGACGACGTGTAATCGTTAATACAAAGGGCTTCGGGCGCGTTGAAGTCGCGACACCTCGTCGGCGGTTGGCCCGGGTTGCCTCACGTCGCGTACACTACTGACCGTGGGAAGGGAGGTCTTCCGAGTCGTTTTGGAAAGCTCAGCGGGATCCTGACCGGCGTTTCGGATTAGAAGAAAACGATCCTTGGGTCGGATAGGGGGTTTCCGGTGTTTTGCAGCGGTTGCCGGGAGGTGGCCCGCAGGAAAGGAGGGTTCATTGATTGGATGATGGCCACAAAGACGAAACCTATCACAAGTGCTTTTGTGAAGTCCCTCTCTGAGACACTCTAAGAAGCGGAAATCCCTAATAACCAACAGGCCAAGGCGCGGTGATAGGGCAAGCACAGGAAGCAAGTTGGACTCGTGGTGGTGGTTTCTCTCGGAATATCAACGGCGTTAGAGTAAACCTGAACAGAAGCAATAAACTCCCGCAGGTTCCCGTTTTTTTCCCAAGGAAGGACTATCCGCGCCCTTCCCTCCCTACGATCCTCCATAAAACCAATGATTTTTATAATATTTCCACGAGATAGCTTGCTCAGTAGATTCACTTCGTGGGCAAATAACTGCGTACGAAATCCCTGTTGAAGGTGACGAGTCAACGCGAAGTCTGAGACACTCACCGCGAGGCTTCCGTCATCGTCAGTGGCAAGCCTGAGCTTCTTTACGGCGACATGTTGGGTGGAATCGCCAAATTCAAAGTTAAAGCGGTGGCCAGAACCAAAGCGAAAGCCTCCACTCCCGGGAGGCGCTCGAGGGTTTGGCTGGAGTTCGACCAGGACGACATCGGCACTTCCACCGCCGAAGGTTCCCGCTTCGAGCTGTTTGATGCGACTGAAAGCTATACGGATTTCCGACAACGAGTCGAGCGTTTTTCTCTGAAGTACCGCCCCGGATTAGAGTCTTTCCATTTGGACGGAGAATTGTTTACCGGCTTACTGCGGAGATCTTTATGGGCTGAGGTCCGGATTGAATCTGTTTTTCCGCTTGGGTGTTCTGGCTCATCGTTGTAGAGTCTGGACGATATGGCTAAGGTTTGGCAGAGAAAGGCGCAACTGGCGGTGGTTCGGGGAGGGTGGTGGTGGAATGGTGGTGCCTCGTGGTAACCAGTAGAGTTACCTTGAGCTCGGCAATATCGCTTTCGACCCGAGTGTTCTTTGCCCGGATGCGCGCGCCTCTTACCTCAACCTTAAGCCATTCTCATATTTATCAAACTCATTCATCGCCGGTTTACCTGATCAGGTAATCCCGCGAAACATTAGGACGGCGATGAACTCCTGCTCCGGAGAACGCACCGAAACAAGGGAGCTGTTCGTGATTAGGCGCTACTCAACACCAGCAGGACCAATGATAATTATACCCAAGCCCGCTGACGATAGTAATTCAGTTGCATGGCTTCGGCGATGGGGTTATCCTTGCTTTGTTTGTTTATGATAACAAGCGAGAATCACATGCTTACAGGAGGCATCCTGCGGATCCGTCAGGAGTTGCAGCCAAACTGAATTCGTCATCGAGAGGTGCAGTTTACTGTGGGCGCAAAGCGAATCCTCCACTCAAATAAATATCTATATACGTTGTGATACACTTCCAAGTCGTATAATATCTTGGGGCGGATTATTGACCTCGGCCACGGCATCAATGATTTCGAGACATCGACTACCACGCGTATGCAGTCATCCACCCAGTCATCTTTCACCAAATGATGGGGGAAGTCCGGCTCTGTCATAAACGCCGCCGTGAAGTACCGGCCACAGCGCCTGTACACCTCTACACCTGCCGTTTTTAACCTCCAGCTGCGCGTCTGGATCCTTCCGAGCTTCGCATTCAAGCTTCACGGCTTCTCTTTCTTGGCTTGGGAAATCACGTCTGAGAGGCCTCCCCTACCATCCCTTGAACCATATACGGATATATATATGGCATGTCACACACAAACCTAATCTATTTATGCTAGGCTGTCATGTTTATGAACCGGAATTCGCCCTGTGTTGCTCGATCACAGGGATTTGAATGTAATTGCTTCAGCATTCGCAGTTGGGCTTACGCCGCTGGCATCACGTATTGCCTCAAGTCATTGATCCTTAGTGCATACTCGACGGTTATTGGAGAAACTCTTGCCCTCTTGTGTGGAGCCTAATTGCGAATAATTGTTATGCCGAAAGGCATGTCCTGTGGGTGGCAGGGGACATATACAAATGAAGATAGCGACAGACGTTCTAGTCACGATGATCATGGAGGCTTCTAAGGCAGCTCCGCTGTACTCGGGGCTATGGAGACTCTCTTATACCCAAAGGCTCTGAAACCAGCCATCTACAACATCTTTATTCCGCGTACCGTCTTCTAGCGGCTCACCCTTCGTAAGAACCGGACTCTGCCGAGCGGGGCGACCGAGGCGTGGTCCTCTGCAAGAACGCAAGAAAGTCGAGCGAAATGAACGATGAGAGTCCGATACTGTCTAGGCCCTCGTGTTGATTTGACAAGAAATCAACACGGAGACTAGATACATGCTGTATATACAGGCGGAAAGAGAAGAATGCAGAAACAGAAACAATAGCTCATGATAGAGGCTAAATCGCGTCCTGATCAAAATCGAGTGTCAACCTGAATCCGGGCACAGGCCATCTGGGGCAAGAATCGGAACGGCACCAGACGGTTTTGTTCCTGACACCGATCTCTAGTTTTGACTGTATACGGCCAAAACTAGTAGTCAAAGCAATCGATCTCCGAAGTTTTACCGCAATGGAATCGATTATCCTCTTCCAAAGTTTCATTGTAATGGGACTGGCCACCATCTTCCAAAGCTTCGCTGTAATGGGATCCATCCTCCTCTTCCCAAGTGGTATCGAAATGGGATCCATCCTCTTCTTCCCAAGTGGTATCGAAATGGGATCCATCCTCTTCTTCCCAAGTGGTATCGAAATGGGATGTTATAAGTCGACGGCCTCTCCCGTCATCGAAGTCTGGGCATCAGCGATATGTCAGTGGCTGCGAACCAACGCAAGGGGAAAAGCGCATACAAAACTTCCCGTCTTGGTTAAAGTAGAAGAATGGCCCGCCTCTAAGATAGCCCGAGTTAGAAACCTCGTCTGGGCAGAGCTCTCTTGCTCATTCCGGACGTACGTGGGGGGAGGGCTATCGCGATTGGCTGAGAAGAATTCGTAGTCTAACGCGTAATATTGATTTCCCTGTGGTAGGGAGGTGGTCAGCGAAGGGCTCATATGCGCTTGGGCCACCTCGAATCGCACATACCCGGTCGTTGTAATTACTCCCAAGGATACGGAATCGCTCGTCATCAATAAAAACCGTGTTGTGAGCAGTGAAGTGGATTCGTCGGGGACTCATGTCTGGATGCGTAGGGCTGGTGGTTGGGGGAAGGGATTGTAGTTGCAATTGTGGTGAGAACGATTACGCCGCTGGCGTCTTTATATAAGTTTGGGGGCCAAGCCCTTGGCCCTTTGGGACGCGGTGATCTCACACAAGAATCTCACATTTCTGGAACTTTCTCGGCCTGTCCTTCGGTCCCGTTTTGTGTTAGGGGGTTGCAAGGGACAAGTGACGACGTTGTACGGGCCACGGAACTAACTAAGAATGATGGCGCGGGTGTTCCCTTGCTCCCAGTGCTCTGGCCACGCTCTGTTCACATGAGCACGGAGAATCGTTGCTCCCTCCATCGCAAGCGCGCTATGTCAATCCGCTCGCGATCAAGCATCCTGTGCAGTGTGTACTGAGCGCCTTATCTGCCGCCCAAGTGGCTTCAGGATTACACCTGATTGGGCTAAATCAACAGCGCAAATCTCTCAATGACATGATAGAATATGGAGGCGTATGGATGTGTAAGATTGCTGTACGAATGATGCTGCCCTGTAAGGGCTCCACTACTGCCTCGAGGTCTGCCGGGCGCAAAGGGAGACATGGACAGCAGGAACGCGCAGTGCAAGAGAAGAGAAACCGCAGCCTGCGGTGACCACAAAAGCAATAAAACAAGGCAGTGGTAGCGTGTATAGTGAGTTTTGTTTGGTCGGTGACAGACAACGAGTCCAAGGGGGAGGGCGAGGGATCGAGTGCACAACACCACCGTTTCGTCTGAAGGCTTGCTACACAGAAATCTTGGCTATTAGCGATTGCGTAATTCATACATGAAACACGTCGCGTATGTCGCTTTTGGCTGTTGCTATTGGAGTACCTGGCAAGCAAACCCGTCAGGCGGACATGTTTGTGAGCTCCATAGGCCCTGTGGTGATTCGAGAAGAAATCAACACCGAGACTAGATAGTACATGCTGTATATGCGGGCAGAAAGAGATGTATGCAGAAAAGAAACCCATTGCCAAAGTTAGACGCTAAGTAATGTCCAGGCTAAGATCGAGTCTAAACCCGAATCCAGCCGACCAGTAGGTCGGCGACCTCGGGCAGGAATCGGAACGGGACTAGACGGTTCCATTCCACCCTTCTCTACCCAAGACTAGAAGTGGCGTGAGGGTACGATCGTTCCATCCTCTTTTTCCGAAGTTTCCTCAAATTCTCTTGTCAGATATTGACAGCCTCTCGCGTCATCGAAATCTGGATACACATGATATGTCAGTAGGCGCGAATCAACGCAAGGGGAGCAGCGCATACAGAAGGTCTTGTTTTTATTAAAGTAACAGAATGGCCCTCCTCTAAGAAAGCTCGAGTTAGTAGCCCCGTCTGGGCAGAGATTTCTAGGTACTGAGATCGCATTCCGGACGTACGTAGGGGGAGAGCTAGCGCGATCGGCTGAGTAGAATTCGTAATCCAAGGCGTAATATTGATTTCCCTGCGATAAAGAGGTGGTCAGGGAAGGGCTCATATGCGCTTGAACCACCTTGAATCGCACATACCTCGCAGTTGCGATTACTCCCCAGGATACGGAATGGCTCGTCATCAATGAAAACCATGTCGTGAGCAGCAAAGTGGATCTGTCGGGGATTCATATTTGGCAATGTAGGGATGGTGACGGTTGGGGGAGGGAATCGTAATTACAGTTGTACTGAGGAAGCGTTACGCCGCTGGCATCTTTATATAAGTTTGGGTGGCAAGCCAATCGTCCTTTAGGATGCGGTGATCTCACATAAGAAAATCACATTTCTAGAACTTTCTTTCGGTCCCGTTTCATGTTAGGGGGTTGCAAGGGACAAGTGACGAGGTTGAATGGAACTAACCGAGAATGATGGCGCGGCTGTTCCCTTGCTTCCAGTAATCTGGCAACATTCTGTTCACATGAACACGGGGAAGCGTCGTTATCTATTCACAAATGCGCTATGGCGCTCCGCTCGCGGTCAAGAATCCTTCGCACTGGGCGCCTTATCTGCCGTCCAAGTGGCTTCAGATGAACTCCAGACCTAGCTAAATAAACATCGCAAAGCTCTCAATCCCCTGAGAGAGGAGGGATTTTTATGGATATGGAGCATTGCCGTACAATGATGCGGCCCTGTAAGGGCTCCACTACTACCTTGAGGTCAGCCGGCACAAAGGGAGACATGGATTGCAGGGACGCGCAGTGCAAGAGAAGAAAAATGGCAGGCTGAAGTAACCACAAAAGCAATAAAATGAGGTAGTGGTAGTGTGTATAGCAAGCTTTGTTTGGTTAATAAGAGATAACGAGTGCAAGGGGGAGGGCGGGGGATCGATTGTACGCACCACCGTTTCATCTGAAGGCTTGCTACAAGTAAATCTCGGCTGTTAACGATTGTGTAACTCATACATGAAGCACATCGCATTATGCTGCTTTTGGCTATGACTATTAGAGTACCTCGCAGCAAACCCGTCAGGCGGACATGTTTGTGGCTGTTTGAGAATGGGACAGGGCGGGTCCCACGGCCCTCCACCCCCGACCATCACACGAAAGGAGGGACTAACGATGTCCAAACTACCAAGGCTGAAGAAACATACAGGCCCCAGTAAATGAAAAGAAAACATATTATAAAAATCCTAAATGGTTGTGCAAGGTACGAGATAGATCGTTACGTTGATGAAGAGCCCTCCTTGGCTTTCCTCTCTCCTTCACATTCTGTCCAGCCGCCTCCAGAACGATCCGTATACTCCGCATATCCTCTTCCATTATTGAAGTCTGAATACACAGATCTCGTTAGCCTATCGAAGACCAGCACCGGTAGTTCAGGAAGCACGTACATTTGGACCCATCCGGGTTGGAGTAGTAGAAGGACCCGTTTGTGTTCCTGGAAAAAGACCGAGTTAATACGCTGGTCCCAGCACCGGAAAGAATGTATCTCATACGTACCTGTAGTGATAAGTGTTCCTATTTTCAGTTGAGGGTCCGTAGTCCCTCGCACACCAGTGGTTCCCCTGTCGCACGGAGCAGATCGTCAGCGAGTCGGTTTGATCCTACTCTCGAGTTACACTCACCCTACGGTTGATGCCGCTCCTCTTTATTCTATATTTCCCAAATTTGCCCTGAGACCTCCTATCTTGACTCGTTTTGACCATGGTGTAGCGCGTAACTTGGAGATATTTGGTCAGTTCAAAGCTTCAGGAGGATGAAGAGGCAGTTAGCGGAAGCTATGAAAATTTGATTTTGAACAAAGGGGTCACTACGCCTTTCCAGTTTATATACTACCGCTGCTCCAGTCTCGGTGACTAATGCTGAGTACTTATTGCTGAGCACTATGACCAAAAGTGCATCTCCACCTTCGGCGGCGCACGTATTCGCGCGTCATTTGGGGCCCAAGTGTGGGAATTCCGACAAACAGAAGGGTGATGGTAGATTGGTCCACGCAACTGCGAGTCAAGGGACTCCACGCCAGGACAACCCTTGGAATGATAAGGCTATGCCGGGCGCCTCCGAATTGTGCCAAATATGGAAATATCTGGTCCTCCCGCTTCCGAAGTGCTCCATCCGCAATATTGGAGAATCCAATCGAAACGCG
>WSTX01000316.1:530-11712 GCA_019633405.1 Tulasnella sp. 408 | reverse complement strand
TGACCTTCTCGTCTCAGCGACTCCACTTACACGCTCTTGACTCAACACTCCGCTGCTCTCAAGGCCCGTGGCTAAATTTCAACATCTGGGAGGAGGCAATGCCGATCTATCTATCAAGTATCAGGCTCGAGAACAAATGATAAAGAGTGTTTTTGCTATTTTGCAGTGTGATTTTTGGAGGATCTTTGTTCGGTCGCTCGTTCTTTTTATCTCAATACTCTACACGACCCAGTTTCTCATCTCAAATCTACGAGGTGATAGTGCTCCAGGCGCCTTATGCACACTGCACGCCTAAATCAAAGAAGGTCGTCACGTCCGGGAGGCGGTGAACGGTCGCGGTCACGTTCCGTCAAACAGTCCAAGGCCGAGACACCATCTGAATTCTTTCTCCGCTGCTCCTCTGATATCAGCTCGTGGTTGAGACTCGAGAACCTATGACCGGTGTGGAAATGATATGATTAGAACAGAGCCCCGCCTATTGCCGACGTGGTTTTATCTTGCTCGCTGCTGCTGTTGCTGGTAGGTCGCAACGGCTGCCGTGCAGTTTGGGTACTTCTCGCAGGATATAGCAGAGCATTTATCAAGGACGGTTCTTGAGTGTGGGGGAATGAAAGAAGGAAGTAGACAGTCTCTTGGTCAGTCAGGGATCGGAGGCGGTCGGAATATTCGAGAGAACCTTGATCGCGTTCGGTTTAGCACCCACGAGTGGGATAAGTCCGGTACTACAGGAGTCCGTATTATCTAGATGGAAGGAGAGTTGATCTATCTGGTAATAAAGTAAGTGCATTGTAGTGAATCGAATTATGAGGGAGAGCAGACCCGAAGTCGAGGACGAGCTGAGCCTTTGTTTATAGTGAGTGTTAAGTCAATGCCGACGTTTACCAACGCCTCTCCCCGCCCCCTCCCTATATGAGTGGACGAAGTTATTAAGCCAATGACTTGACCAAGGGTAGCTTGGTCGGACGAGATCCAAAGGTGGACGAGGGCGAGGGCTTTTGGAGTGGAGATGCTCGGGAATGGTACGCTCGTGACATCGCACGTCGTCCTGTATTGCAATTGCCCAAATGGAAGGAGAGGTGATATATTGATTTCAAATGAAATGTATTGCAGCGAATCAATTGATGAGGGAGAGGAGACCCGAAGTTGCGGACAGGCGAGGCCGTTTGTTTACATCGAGCGGTAAGTCCATGCCGAAGTTGACCAACACCTCTCCCGGCGGCTCCCTTCCTATGTGGATAGACGACATGAACAATCCCATCCCGCCGCCTGCTCACTAGCAAGGCACAAATATTCTCCCGCGTAAGATAGGACAACCTCTGTTTCCTAAGATTTCAGCTTCGACCGATCAGGGTCCACAAGAGCCGCGCGACGGCTCTTTCTGTCCTGAGACGCAGGATCCGCACACGCGTTTAAAAGACCACCGGCACATCATCGTGGAACGGCACCACGGCCACGCCAAAGGCACCATCATATCGAACTTTGATTCGTTGTACTTTGCCAAGTCGAATCCTCGTTTCCGTGGGGCCCCTCCCTTTTTCAGTCAAGTGAAGAATGTACGGCGTATCTATCGGTTACTCTGCGGCATCGCTCGAAGACAAGATGTACAGACTAAACTGCCCGATTCCTGCGCAGAAGGCCCCACCACTACCGAAAGGTCTTCTCCCACGTCCGTGTCATATGCGTCATGTTCGTCCTTCGGGAAGCCATTTCAGCTCAGTCGGGCCAGCTGAAATGGTAAGGTAATAGACCTCTGAACAACAAGCGGCTAGGATCGAAGGTTTAAATGAACAGTGCAAATCCTACATAGGAAATTCTACGCCCGAATGCTTCTTCGCAAACAATGTCGCATGGGCAAAGCTGACAAGAAGGACCCAGTTGGAGATCCCTCGACAACTGCTCCCATCCACCTCAGTTGGCGCGCTCGATGAACAATTTCTGAAAAGGGGCCAATCAGCTCCGACGAGCCGCTTACAATTAGATTCCTTACAGCTCTTTCATGCCTGGTATATATCTTCGCATGGGCCTCTGCATCAGCGGCGAGGTAGAGCCACCCGCTATTGTCCACGAAGGGAGTCAACGTGATTTCTTGAAACTAAGTTCAGCTCTCTGATGGATGCGTAGGCAACAGCCCAAAGTATACTAAACTTACGACTGGTATCGTCTTTTCTCCATAGAGGAATCACTTCACCACTGCTCAAAACAGTGCATATGAGGAGTTGGCATGGTCCAGTGGAGCCCCAAGATGATTTTAAAGTGTCCAGGTCTACGCATGTAATATAAGCGAACCTTTTAACCTATAAGTTAGTGAAAGAGAGGTGGTTAATAGATGTTAAACGCACTGATTAGACCCATGTTCTATCTTGGCGGTGGTCGAGGCCCAATGCAGAGCTAGCCAAGAATCACCTGAAGGGCTCTACGGTTATATGATGAGCTCCTTATGTAATGGAATGAGAAAATAATAGTGGTATTAAACTTACTATTCGCTCTAGACGCGTGGCTTTAGAAAAGGAATTGGAACGTACGCGGAGTGCCTCAATCATGTCGCTTGATGTACGGCAAACATCCTGGGGTAGTTTGACATAATAACTCGTATTTGACTCATCGACAATTGCTTTTAGAATACCCTGAAATGAGTGTTTAGCTTTATCATCGGGCATTAATGAAGGTGCGGCTGCTGGTGTTGGCTCCATCTGAGGCCTGATCACAACGTGGGTCAAAAACCTCGAACCGGCAACCGGAGCCGCGTCCTCACTCGTCGTCATCTTCCGGTTCAGGCCATCTATCAATCAATGCGATTTCAAGTTTGGACCAATCTTGGCGAACCTCTTCCGGGAGTCGACAGTGCCACGACAGAGCCTTGCGCCAGAACAGAGGAGCAGCAAAGTCTGCTATCCAAGCGGGGTCTCGTTGTTTGCCTTCCCATAACGCACGAGCACGGATCGCGACGATGAATTTATGGCACTCTTCCCAGCCCGTGCCATTGAAACGCTCGACTGAAAAGCGGCAATCGATGAGACACCGGTATCGTCTTTTGAATGCTGATACATACCGGGTGGTGCGGACGACATTTGAGAACGCGTGCTATTGACAGTTAAGCGGCTTAATACTCGCTGTTCTGGCACGCAAACCAATAAGGGTAGTGTAGTAATAGGGAATGAAGAGGTTGGCGAGGGCGAGGGGTTTGAGTCGATAATAGTGCTCGGTGATATCTCATCTTATCACACCACCGTTTCCCCATGAGGCAACCAGCCTGCCTACCTTTAAAGAGGATTTGTTGGACATGAACGATAATGAGTAGCTGGTACAACCGATTCTGACAGGGATTAAGGTACGTCTATCTCTAGATATCGACGAAGCATAACGAAAACGCTGAACGCGAGGAGGCCGTCATTGCAAAGCTCACGAAAGGGACTAACCGACAGCGAGTTATGCAGCCAGCGGCCAAACCGCTAGGTGAGATCATCACTATCGAATTTGAGTTTGTGCCGCTTGGTTCATTCACAAAATATGAATCAGACGGGAAAAATACCTCAGCTCGGTCTGGACTTTTGGAGAACGAGAGGCTAAATTCGAAGGTTTCAATGAACACAGTGCGAATCCTACAGAGCAGCCTCTATGCGTGAGTACGTCTTCGCGAACATTATTGCATGGGTGGATCTCATCAGAAGGATCGAGTTGGAGATCCCTTGAAGAAAGATACCATCCACCTTAATTGATGGGTTCGATGAAGATTTTCTGAGAAGCAAAGAATCAGCCCTCATGAGCTTCTTGAATCAAGGTTCCTTACTGCTCTTTTCTCATTGGGATATTTCTTAGCATAGGGCTCTGGATCAGCGGCGAGGCAGAGAAACTCGGTATTTTCCACAAAGGGAATAAGCGTGATCTCTTAAAACTGAGTTCAGTCTTTGATGGATGCGTAGGCAGTAATACAGCCAGATATTAATAGACTTACTATTGGTATTGTCCTCCTTCCATACAGAAATCACCTCACCATTTTCCATAACAGTGCACGTGAGGAGCTGGAACCGTGTACTGACGCCCCAAGCAGACTTTAGATTGGGCGAGTCGACCCATGTCAAGCGAGCGTAGCTGTAATACTAGCCATTAGTGAGATAGTGGTGGTTAATACATGCCAGACGGACTCCGTCGACCCTTCTTTTATCACTGGATCGGAGAGGGACCACTGCGCAGCCAACCAAGAATGACACGAATGATCCTACACCACATAGATGAGTTGTCTCGTAGTTGGAGAAGAAATTGATAGATGAGTTAAAACTTACGATCCGCTCCAATAGAGTGGTGCTGGGCAAGGAATTGCAACGGACGCGCAGGGCCTCACTCGTGTGTTTTGTTAAACTGCATTTGGATCCGGGAATCGGCCTTTTGACATAATAGTTCGGAATCGATTGGTCGAAAACTACTTTCAGGACGCCTTGAAGTGGCTGCTTATCATTGTCGTTGCGATTTATTGACGGTGCAGCTGCTGGAGTTGGTTGAATTTCAGGCCTAGAAGCAGCGTGGGTCAACAGGCCCGTCTGGGCCCAACAAGACGGAACGCTATCCTCACTCGTCCTCATCTCCCTGGGGAGGCCACCGATCAAGCAAGGCAGTTTCCAGTCTAGACCAATCTTCACGAACGTCCTCAGGAAGTTTGTTGTGCCACCACAGAGCCTTACCCCAGAAAAGAGGGGCAGCAAAGTCTGCTTTCCAAGCCGAGTCTCGTTGTTTGCCTTCCCATAACGCACGGGCGCGGATCGCAGCAATGAAGTCATGGCATTCTTCCCAATTCGTGCCTTTGAAACGTTCGACTGGACAGCGACAATCGATAAGGATATACTTCCAATACTGTTTGGAGGCTTACATACCGTGTGGTGCGGACGACATGTGAGAACGGGCACGAGCGGCAACTAAGTAGCTTAATGTCCTTTGCTTGGATATGCAGCGCGATAATCGTAGTTTGTTTGAAGGAGATGTGAGGGTGAGCGGTGCTGGGCTCAAGCTGTACGAGTGGTGTACGCGTCCTCGGTGACCTCCTATCTCATCACAAGGCGATTTTCCCCCAACAGGCAACCAACCACTCTCCCTGCTTCCAAACAGTTGACAGTCCCAAGCCGACTGGCACGAGTGGCGAATGGTCAAGACAACGGTCTGTGGCTTTTAGGCTCTCATCGATATCCGAGGTGTCGGATCCCGTTGGAATATTCGAGAGCCGTTTTACGGGGAGGCCCCGAATCACGTTTCTATCCCCTCCCATACGGCTGCGACTCGCAACTCGGAAGACGTCCGGTGTCGCCGGAGTCGACCTGTATTGCTCACATATGCATGGAATGAGAGTTACAACATATATTTGCTGTCAAAAGAAGTGCGTTGCAGCGAATCAATTGGTGATGAAGAAGAGGCCCGAGGTTGCTTACCCTTGTTTACAGCGGTAAATCTACGCCGCCTCCACCTCCCCACCCAAAAGTTTGACGGTACAAGAAATCTCCTAGCTACACCGCTCATTCTCCAGGCGTAACCGATGTCCCTCATAGGCGTCGAACAACCTCGGTTCAATTAAGATTTCAACCTCGACCGATTCAGGGTCCTCCGTGGACACGCATCCTGGTCCGGCTTGCCCCACCTACCTAAGTCGTATATGTGGTCATACGGCTATTGGTACATCGCTTTGGAACGAAACAGTGGTCAAGGGGGGGCACCATCATACCTCGTACTCTGCCCTTGCCGGAACTCTCCGGTGAGTTTTCTGTTCAGCCTAGCACACATCTAACCACGAACATCTTGGCTACTCCGCAGGATGGTTCGCCCAGAAACACGTCTGCGTGACTGAACACCGCTACTTAGCTGCTACATAGAAAGCTTCAGCGCCACCGGAGCGGATTCTTCCTCGTGTATTTCCTCGTCATCTTCTCCATGGCTGTCATCGCCCCGGTGCTCCTGAGCAACTAATCATCCCGGACGGTAGTGTTCCCTGTGGGCTTTTCGAAGACAATCCCGACAAGAAGAATGACGCACTTCTCCGGTGCTGAGAACGGCTGCCCAAACGTGATCCATTTGGTTGCAGTTCGGTGTTCGGATTCGTCAGGAGCGGAGCGATGCATCTTTTCTTTTGGCTACTTTGAAGATTGTGGATCGGTTGGGCACGCATCGTTTCTGTCCATGATGGTGGTGCCCGACGCCAGGCAGTCGTGCAGTAACGGACATCCATCGGTAAGACGACCGGAATCTCCTCATTGCCGTGTGGAAGATGAGATACAAATATTTCGATGACTTTTTACTTTGATAGGAGAATTTGTTGACGGGACCTAGAAGCTGAAGTGAGACCCGGAGCAAGTTTACGGATTTCATGGTGGAGGCCAGTTCTCTGTTGGGCGGAGGCACATGCCATTCGAGTAGGAAGCGAGGTGCATCCATCTCCGGGAGTCAACCATGATTACGAAGTAGCCAACCGGGTTGAAGGCGACGTTACAGCAAACTCGACGTAAGGCCGACCTGCAGTGATGTGAACAGCTGGCCGCCGAGCTAGGAGGTTGGATTATCACAGTCGCATTTCATTTTCTAATATTTTATTCACGCACAGAAGAGGGAAGATTGGATGAGAGAATCATCAACTGGCTAAGGTAAGGTCAAAAGCTTCCGTCAGATTCCTGGTGAGCAAGACCTGGGATGCGAAACGTTCCATAATCCAGACTTAAACCTTGTACGGCAAGTCTAATGTGTAAATATGCTGCCACAAGCTTTAGTATGAATGAAGCTAATTGAAAGGATCCGTCAGAGTTCTCTTGATAAATGAGCCTCCTAATTTTAGGCTATCGCCTCGATGAACAAACACTGAGAAAGCCAGGGATCGTTTCCTCTCCCCTGCTTGCATTATACGTTCACTTCCCCTATTTTGCGCCCACCACCACGATAAAGGCTTCTAAGTCTGTGACTAAAAAGAGAGAAGTACCGATATTCATTTAAAAGTCTAGTTTTTTAGGAGCAAGGTCAGTTCGCGAAGTAAAGGTCGGGAACACCGAAAGCAAGTTTTGATGAACGTAGCATTCTCCTTCTTCCATAGGGGAATTACCTCTCCAGTGTCTACAATGATGCATCTCATGAGCTGCAAATATTTATCAGTCATCCAAGAAGACCCCAGAATGCCTCGGTCGACGAATGGCATCAGGGCCTAGTTGTGAGACCACTTGTTAGGGGTGAGATGGGGTGTAGGAGGATGTCAAACGCACTCTGCAGACCCATCAGGCGAGTGGACTCCCAGCTTGTTCCCGAGATCGTTGACTTTTGCAATTCATAATGTCATATATGGTCGTAGGCTTTGCTGCGGTCTTGAATTTTGAATGAGTTCTCTTCAGTCTCACCGCAACGTCCCAGTAGCTCTGCCACATCAACTCTAGTGTAGCACTTCTTTCAGTCCTTGAGTAGATCTTGTGGGCTGCGCTCGGCTCAGCAACGTTGTTAGCGGCCGGCGACGGAGACGGGGATCTGTTGCGTAGCATACCCAACGCGCACCAGCGATTAATCATACATCTCTTGCGCAGATAGCTGGAGGGGGGGGGGGGCAAGACGACGTGAAATTGACAGCGCGTGTAGACAGCAGTCGACCCCGGTGAGAAACCTTATTCGGACTGTTATTTTCGATACGTTACATAATGTCTTGGAACGAAGAGTTGAGGTGGAACGGAAATGATTGGAAGGGGCGAAAGAGACAGGATCCCTGAGAACCCCTCCTCAGACTCGATCTCCCCTGAGGCCTTTCAGTATTACTGTGATTAGTCAGCCTTTAATTTACTGTGAAATCAAACTTGCACCAAACACACGCCCGCAGTATCTTCCAACCGTACTTCTTGCATTTGAACGGGACTTAATAGCCCGCGTAGCCGATTTTGGCAATGAAAAAGAGAGTCCATCGCCCAGAAACAAGCCAAGAGAACTAAATTGGCTGTTATGTAACGCCAAGCTTAGCGTAAAACCGACTTGAAGTCAAGAGTGCGTTAGCAAGCTAAACTCGTAGGATGCATCATTACAGTGCCATCTGATTCTCGATACTTAATCAATGCAGAGAAAAGAAGCAAGCAACCGGAAGATTCTCGGCTCGTTGGGTTAGGGTTAAACGACTTTGTGACCGATTCTAATGAACGAGAGGCTAGATGCAAGGGCGTCCATCATCAAAGCGTGAAGCCGACGCGCCAACTCCTATGTATGAAGTCGCCTTCGAGAAGATTGCAATAAGAGTAAAATGAACCGAAGGCTCATTTGAAAGCCGCTCGATAGACGAATCTGTGCAGTTTAGTTGACGGGCTCCATGAAGAGTTTCTATGAGGTAAGAATCAGCTCTGAGGCTCTGCTCGCATAGTAGATGATACTACCCCTCTTTCCTCTGTCGCGTTCTCCCGAGCATAGGCTTTTGGATCCGGAACGAGGTAGAGATAACGACCGGAGCTAATGTATGGAACAAGCGTGGCGCCTTGGAATATAATCCAGGTTATAGATGGCAACGTCAGTAGGTTCCAAGATGAACGTACTGGTGGTATCGTCCTCTTTCCATACAGGGATTACTTCGCCGTTTGCCAAAACAGTGCACCTGAGGAGCTGAAACGGCGTATCGCCGCCCCAAGCAGATTTCAAAGTGTCGGAGTCAAAGTGTGTTATACGGGCGTAGCTATAAAAGTATCTATCGGTGAAGGGGGTTTGACTGATAAATGCCAGGCGCACCCGGTCGACCCCCGTGCTATTTTGGGTTCAGAAGACTGCCACTCGAGGACCATCCAGGAATGGCACGGATGATTCTGCAATGAATTGGTCAGAACAACTTTTGACCGCAGAGAGCCATAACCGGGATCAAACTCACGAGCCGCTCCAGCAGCGTGGTGCCGGACAGGGTATTGCAACGGACGCGGAGTGCCTTGCTCCTGTCGCTTGATACACTGCAGATATCGGCGGATGGTTCGACATAGTAATTCGTATTCGATCCATCCGCAACTACCTTGAGAACGCCCTGAAGCTGGAGGTTAGCTTTGTCATCTTTATTTGATGAAGGCGCAGCCGCTGGTGTCGGTTCAAACTGGGGTCTAATAGCAGCGTGGGTCAACGATCCCCAATTGCGGGAAACGACACCGACTGTTTTACTTACTCGTCATCATCTTCCGGGGGAGGCCACCGCCCAAGTAGTGCCACTTCCAGCTTTGACCAATTTTCCTGAACGTCCTCTGGAAGCTGAGAGTGCCACAAGAGAGCTTTATGCCAGAACAGAGTGGCGGCGAAGGCTGCTTTCCAAGCTGAGTCTCGGTGTTTGCCTTCCCATAACGCACGTGTGCGGATCGCCAGGATGAATTTATGACACTCCTCCCAGCTCGTGCCTTTGAAAAGTTCAACTGCTGAGGTGCAGGTCAGTCGGAGGATATCGGTAACAATGTGCGGTGCTGAGGATTACGTACCAGGTGGTGGGCCCGACATGCTAGGACCCGCGCCAGTAACAGTTTATCGGAGAGCACTTACTGAGTTAAGCCCCCCCGTCAAGGATCGCGTAGTGGAACAGGACCGGGAGGTTGACGAGGGCGAGGGGTTTTGAAACGGAGGGACGCGAGAGTAGTGTGCTCGGTGTTATCTCATCTCATCACATACCGCTTCCCAATGAGGCAGTCAGTCTACCTACGCGCGTTTCAACAGGATTTGTTATACGTGAAAGATACTGAGCAGCTGGCGCAGAAAATTCTGGCAAGGAGCCAGGAACTTCCATCTCTAGGTATCGATGACGTATACCGGAAACGCTGAGCGCTAGCGCGAGGAGGCTTTCACTTCAACGCTCACGAGAAGGAATAACTGACAGCGAGTAGTGCAGCCAGCAGCTAACGGATAGGTAAAAACATCGCGGTCGACTTGGGTTTGTGCCGCTTGGTTCATTCACCGAGGAGAGTATCAATCAGTCGTGAAAATCCTCAGCTCGGTCGGAACAGCTGAAACGCTTCGGTAACAGACTTCTGCAGGACAAAAGACTAGATTCGAAGGTTTCAATGGACATGACGCGATTCCTACACAGCAACCTCTACGCGCGAATACGTCTTCGCAAACATTGTCGCATGGGCAGATCTCACCAGAAGGATCCGGCTGGAGATCCCTCGATGAACTATACCATCCACCTCAATTGGTGGCATCGATGAACAATTTCTGAGAAGCCAAGAATCAGCCCTGATGAGCTGCTTGAAATTACATCCCTTACAGCTCTTTTCACGTTGGAATAATTGTTAGCGTAGGCTTCTGGATCAACGGCGAGGCAGAGTGCCAGGTTATTTGTCACAAAGGGGATAAGTGTGATCTCTGAAAACTAAGTTCAGCTTTCTGATGATTGCGTAAGCAGTAACACAGTCAAGTTTTAATAGACTTACGACTGGTACTGTCCTTATTCCATACACAAATCACTTCACCATCTGCTAAAACAGTGCACGTGAGGAGCTGGAACAGTGTACTGGCCCCCCAAGCGGACTTTAAATTGTCCGAGTCGACGCATGTCAAGCGAGCGTACCTGTAAGACTACCTATTACTGAGATGGTGGCGCTTAATGAAAGTCAGACGCACTCATAAGACCCTCCTCTTATCACTGGATCGGAGAAGGCCCACTGCGCAGCTAGCCAGGAATGGCACGAATGATCCTGCATCGCATAGGTGAGCAGTCGTGTAGCTGCAGAAGAGATAGATATATGAGTTAAAACTTACGACTCTCTCCAGTAGAGTGGCGCTTGGCAAGGAATCGCAACGGAATCGCAGTGCCTCATTCGTGTCTTCCGTTAAACCGCATGGGGATCCGGAAACAGGCCGCTTTAGATAATAGCTCATATTCAATCGATCAGCAACGACTTTCAGAACGCCCTGGAGTGAATGGTTAGCCTTCTCGTTGCGATTTAGTGACGGCGCGGCTGCTGGAGTTGGTTGAATTTCGGGCCTAGTAGCAGCGTGGGTCAGCGGGCCTGTCTGCGAAACTCTATGCTCACTCGTCGTCATCTCCCTGGGGAGACCACCGATCAAGTAAAGCAGTTTCCAGTTTGGACCAATCATCACGAACGTCCTCCGGAAGTCTGTTGTGCCACCGCAGAGAGTGACCGAAGAAAAGAGGGGCAGCAAAGTCTGCTTTCCAAGCCGAGTCTCGTTGTTTGCCTTCCCATAACGCACGGGCGCGGATCGCAGCAATGAA
>WSTX01000314.1:0-11737 GCA_019633405.1 Tulasnella sp. 408 | reverse complement strand
GAGTCAGACACAATAAGAACGAAATTTACTTTGATATTACGGAAGAGCTGGATGCAATAATGGCAAGGTTTGTAATATTCTTCCCTTTCGGATAGCTCCTGTTCTCATCTAGCTCTCAGGAATGGGACGCTCCTCTCAAGCACGATTTGGGGTCGAATCGACTGCAACAGCAGATTATCTGGTAATTATACTCAGCTTCACCTATTACGTCGCGCTCGAACAGACCATACCGCTAGGAACTCCGGATCTAAACCTCTCGTTCGTAAACTCGAAGGCCTTTTCCGACCCGTCCTTTCATGCTTGCGTCCGGTAAGCTCCAAATATCCCATTGCCGATCAATTCTGACGTATTAAAAAACTCCAATAGTCTACAGAAGTTTGCACAGACATCATCTTTGTCTTTCGTTCCCCCGGACGGTAATTTCGTTCTTATGGAGTACCAGGTTTCACCATCCTCCGTCACGAGAGGGTCCACAGCAATGTCCAGCGGTGGACTCCAAAACCAAATGTTGAATTTTGTTCCACTGGTGCTAAAGCCCAAGATCGAGGTCGGCGAGAAGGGAGGGTCGTTCACTTTCACAGTCACACCTCGATCGGGGAGCGAACAATTAAAGCACCGACTTGGTGTAGAGAACGTGGTGCTGTCACTAGGTCTTGATAGCGGCGCTATCGGGGCCTTCTGCACAGTGTCGTTCAACAGCGGAGGCCAAGGGTTTGGTGGATCAAGGGATAAGGAGAGAGAGGAACGTGCTGCTGGTGTCTGGGCATGGGAGCCGAACAAAAAGGTGACAGTAATGTGGGATGCGTAGAGAGCTTTGCTCACCGTTCCCCTCTCCAAGACTCTGAGATGGACGATACCATCGCTCGGTGCTCCTTCTGCCTCCTCTACCTGGACTTTAAAAGGTACATGGACTTCAACGTAAGTTCCCTTTGTTCCACGCAAGGAAAATTCTGGACTCGCTGAACCTGGGTTGTTGAATCACAGTGAACAAGTTCCCCGACCATCCCGGTCCATCATGATGCAGTTCCAAACTCCACATATGCTGTTCTCGGGCATCAAAGTCGATCAACTGAAGATGACTGGCGAGGTGTACAAGCCATACAAAGGTGTCAAGATTGCTAGTAAAGCGGCCGTGGAGTGGCGATGGTGAAGAATTAGCAAGCACATATTCTGTCCTTGAAAACTACCAAACGTCACATTAATAGATGATATTTCTAGTGCAAGGGGTTATGAGTGTATAGAGCGCCTTGTCGACTTGGCATTAGGAATGATGGTGTCCCTGCGCGCTTGAGCGAAGCCCACCATAAGTATGTTTCGGGCTGGGCCTGGCAGGACACAATCGCCATTGTCTCTGTCAGAATTCATTGCTGATTGGGGACGAAATGTTAAGGCGCGGATGCACAAGCGAAAACAGGTAGAGGAACGCCAGCGCACTTGAGAGCTGATTACGACAAACGACAAATCTTGATAGGCAACTAGAAGCGAGCCCGGTGGGAATTCTTTTGAAACAAATACACATAACCCGTTGAAACAGTTCCGTGAATCACAAAAGTGTAACTAGAACAGATGATTCATCGCTCTACATCTTCATAAAGGTGAAAACAGCCATGTCCCACGATATCCTTCACTAAATCAAGAGTAGCTCCATCGGCTTCCCCAGGAGCATGGTTTATCGTCATCTCCTTAAATGCGGTGGGACGATCCCGCCTATTATCTGAAAGGTCGTCTCCTACTGACCCTTCAGTCCCGTATCGAGCCAAGACCATGCTCAGCAGTCCTGAAGCATCATAATGGCAGTCATAAAGATCAAAAACCTCCAGCTCCGGCAAACCCCATCTGTTACTTGTAGTGGGATTGGACATGTATGTGAAGAGAGGTTCGAGACTACAGCAACTGAATGAGAATGTATGGACCCGCTCTACGCTGTCAAACTTCCGCAGCAACTGCGAAAGTTGCAAAGCGTCATGAATTTCGAGATCAATGCTGATAGATTTTGGCTGGAATCGACTGGCATCCTTTTCAAGCAAGAACACCTCCATCAACTCACTGGTAGGCTGGTTCTGCGCTGAAACATTAAATCTCCACTCTCTATGATCTTTCTCCAGTGGGTAGCAGGCCCAGTTCACGGAGTTTTGGAGGACGGCAATGTTTAGTTGGTACTCCGAATCGATAAATGTAGAGAACAGTGCACCAGCGCTTTTGATCACGGCAGGGAGGAGGTGCCCTGAGCCCGCGAAGTTGAGATCGAGAGAGACAAAATGAATCGAAGGTGTACGAATTGTTTTAAGGAGATAAAATGTCCAAGAAGGACTAAGCGGTGAGAACGTAATGGAACGGAGTTGGGTTAATGTGAAGGGATGTTCCATCCAGGAAGTCTCGACGTTCGCTACCGGCTTGAGCGATAGCATCACTTCCTCCAACCTTGGACACCCTCGTAGCACTCCCAACATCTCCCCATAGGATGGGGCAAAATCACCGAGGTCCGAGAGAGAAAGGTACCGTAGGTCACCCAGGGTTAAGAAGTCCAATGGGACTGCGACTCCCTGCAAGCCAAGCCGGCGAAGGCGGGGACGAGTTGCCTGAAAAATGTCACCGCCGTCCTCGATATGTACTCGACATTGTACTGAAGACCTCACTTCGAGGTTCTGCAGCCGGGGCGCAGGGGCGTTCATGATAGCCAGAGCTGATTCAGAAGCCGCAACGTAGAGTTGAATGGAGCGCCATCTTGTTGAATACGAGATTGCTGTATCCAAAAATTCCCTCCATCTCTCCGGGACGTCCCCCCACCACCTGACAGGACTGGGCGACAAGGCACCGATAATGTCTAGAGGATGGTTTCCTGAGAGAGACAGCGCGGTAGAAGTGATGGCTGCCGGGTCGAAGATATCAATGATGGTCCATAGTGACGGAGTGCTCCTAATAACCTCCATCCATCGCTTACAGACCCGACAGAGAGTGACAAGGCGGCCCAGATGTGTCCGACGGGACCACCCACGGGTCCGGAAAGGCTCCAAGGCTCCAGTAATGATTTGTACAAAAATTTCAATTGGAAGCTGATGAACTGGTATCATTCTATTGTGTTCCGTGTGGAGCGCCGACATCCTACTCAGAAGATGACCTTGAACGGCATCTAGTGTGGATTTGATAGCGCCAGCGTAGTTATCAACTTGACTTAGCATCCAAGTATTAATTGTCGGATCTTCCCGGCGACTTGATGTGTATTATGGTTGAAAGTGAAGCCAAACTTCTATCAGAGACAAGTCATCGAGTGCCCACTCAGAGGTAACGTACCCCACCACCTCGAGGGCATGTCTGTTTTCATCATAGATAGATTGCAAAAGAAGGTCGATAGCGAACTCGACCGTTGCCGCCGTCGCTGGATTCATTTTTTATGTGGTAAAACCTCAAGCAGCTTGAGGGACTTCAACTGGTTAGGAAATCGTAGATGTCGAACGAGAGTGGAGGCCAGAGTGCAAGTGAAAGAAGGTACCCTTGTGGATGATGGCGACACTCCCACGGTTGATCCTAAGTTAAGATTACCGTTCCGTTCCCAAAGGGTAGCTCGCCTCGGTATAGCTATGTAACGCAAGAGGCAATATGTGGATAATAATAGAGGAACCATACAGAAATCCGCCAGACTGTGCACACCCCGCATCACGAAGAGAAGGAACAGGCCAGTCTATAAAATGAGCAACGAATTTCTCATCTACCTTTAAGAACGTCATTGATGCATATATTCCGTTCCCAGTAAGGTGATAGAAATTGTTTCCAACCCACTCTCAAGAGATCTCACTAAGGTCGTCCCCACGCAAGGATTATACTCGGAGAAACCGAAAAGGGGACTACGATACCATTCTATTCTCTTGTGTCCTTCAAGCCGGATATCTCCTTTCAGCCAACAACGTCCAAGACTACTCAGCATGAGTCCCGCAGCTTAAATGGTCTACTTCACGTGAGGCATAATTGGCTAGTTTCACATGACGATCACTCCCGCACGGCAATTCCTTACCTCCGCCCCCTCTGGCCAGCCTCTGGATGAAATCCCTGGAGGAAATAGCCATCCTCCGGAACAATGTGACCCTACAGACTCTGCTCGGGACCTTTTCATATTAAGTCAGATATATCGTTGCGAGCTGAAGGTCAAGCGAAGACGGATAAAGGCACCCTGATCACGAGAAGTAACAAAATTTGATAGGCAACGAGAAGCGAGCTAGGTGTTAGGAGCTTTTTACAAATCAAAGACACAAAATCTCCCTAAACTGCTCCAGTAATTACAAAACCTAGACTAGAAACGATTGAGTCATCGCTCCACATCTTCATCCCAGGAAAAGCATTCATGTCCCAATATATCCTTCACCAAATCGAAAGTTTCTTCGTCGGCTTCGCCAGGAGCGTGGCTTATTGTCATCAGCTTAAATTCAGGTGGATGGCTTCGACTGATATCTGAGCTGTCGTCCTGTACAGACCCGTCAGTCCCATATCGAGCCAAGACCATGCTCAGCAGTCGTTCAGGGTCATAATTGCAATCATCAATATGAAAGTACTTCAACTCCGGTAACCCCCACTCGCTACTGGTGGTAGGACTGGACATATATGTGAACAGAGGTTCGAGGCTGCAACGAGTGACCGTGAATGTATCGATACCCTCTACATCATCCAACCTCCGCAGAAATTGCGATAGCTGCGATTCATCAGAAGTCTCGAGATCAATATTGATAGAATCTACTGCGAGACGATACGCATCCTTCTCAGGCAAAATTAGCTCCACCAAGTCGCTGGCAGACTCGGATTGCCAGTCCGACGCCGTGAGCTCAAACTCCCACCCACTATGACCGATTCCAATCGGATAACAGTTCCACCCCACGTAGTTTTGGGAGATCGTGATGCATAGTCGGTATTTTGAACTGAGAATTGTGCGAAGCAGTGCACGGACGGTTTTGATAACCGAAATGAGAAGGCGTCCGGAACCCGAGAAGTTAAGATTGAGAGAGACGGATTGGACCGAAGGTGTACAAATTGTTTGAAGGAGCAAAAGTGTCCAGGAAGGACTGAGGGATGGGAACCTAATGGAACGAAGTTGGGCCAATGTGAAAGGAGGTTGCTTCCGGGAAGTCTCAGCGTTCGCTACTGGCTTGAGTGATAACATCAGTTCCTCTAACCCTGGACACTCCCGTAGCATTCCCAACATCTCCTCATAGGATGGGGCAAGATCACCAAGGCCCGAGAGAGAAAGGTGCCGCAGGTCGCCCAAGGTCCGGGAGAGCCATGGGACTGCCACTCCGTGCAACCCGAGCCGGCGAAGTCGGGGATGAGTTGCCTGAAATATGTCACCTCCGTCTTCTATATGGACGCGGCACTGTACTGAGGATTTCAGTTCGAGGCTCTGCAGTCGGGGCGCAGGGGCGTTCATGATGGCGAGAGCTGATTCAGCAGCCGCAACGACGAGTTGAATGGAACGCCATCTTGTGGAATGAAAAATCACTGTATCCGAAAATTCCCTCCATCTATCCGGGACCCCCCAAAACCTGATAGAACTGGCCGACAAGGCACCAAGGATGTTTAGAGGTTGGTTCGTTGAGAGGGAAATCGCGGTAGAAGTGATGGTTGCTGGGTCGTGAATATCAACGGTTGTCCATAGTGGTGGCGTGCTTCTGATGACCTCCCTCCATCGCTTGCATACCCGACAAAGGGTCACAAGGCTGCCAAGATGTGTTTGACCGGACCACCCACGGGTCCGGAAAGGTTCTAATGCTCCAGTAATTATGCACACAAATATTTCAATTGGAAGCTGATGTAATGGTATCATCCTGTTGTGTTCCGTGTGGAGCGCCGACATCCTATGCAGAAGATGACCCTGAACGGCATCTAGTGTGGATTTGATGGCGCCAGCATAGTTGTCAACTTGAGCTAACATCCAAGTATTGATTGTCGGATCTTCTCGGCCACTTAAATTGTATAAAGTGAAGTCAGAATTCTATCAGAGTCAAGTCATTGAGCAACCGCTCAGAGAGAACGTACCCAACCGCCTCCAGGGCATTTCTGTTTTCGTCATAGATAGATTGCAAGAGAAGATCGATGGCCAAGTCCACCGTTGCTGTCGTCGCAGGATTCATGTTTCTATGGTAGAAGCGCAAGTAGCTTGAGGAACTTCGATTGGTTGGGAAGTCTTAGAGGCGAGTGATAGTGTAAGGCGAGACCGGAGTGCAAGTGAGGGTACACTGTCTATGTCGATACTCCCACGGTTGGTCCGCGTAGCTGAATTACTAGCGGCATTGTCCCATCGCCAAAGGTGGTTCGTTCGTGATGACTATCCAGATATTATTGCTCAATATATTGGCCGCTATGAAACATCTCTTTGGGGCTTATGAAAAGGTGGACGCCCACGTGCGTCGGACGTCGCGCTTGTCCTTCCATCTGAACAAGCCAAACGAACAATCGCCCGGATCACGGTAAACGCCGAAAGCAAACTTGGAGACTCCAAAGGTTACTGTTCCAATCTCTGAGCGCTTTTCGTATACCAAATAACCTCAGGCAGGGCGGCAATGATGAACGCGTTGCAAGCTTACGTCACACTATTGAATAATCGTGGCTTTCCTGGACGCGATGTATCTTTACCTTTACTCGGCACTGTGCGGTGGGTGTCATGACCAAACTCACATACGGCTGTTTGTTCTGGGAATAAAAAAGGACGACCGATAAAACCCGGGGGGATATCGGGGACAACGTATGCGTAGAGTTAGAACTTCCGACAAGGTGCGGAGTGTGACGCCAATGGGCCAGGCACCAGAGATTAAAGCCTCCAGAGATAATGTGATCGCTGATATTAAGAAAGCTCGATCAAGGAACCCATATATTGAGTTGCATCCGTGCTGCCGTTGATCAGTATCGTCTGTGAACGAGAACTCAAAGTACGGCTGCGAGTTTTATTGGATGTTTGCAGCATCCCTGCTTCTGTAGGACTGGCAAAAATCAGAGACACTTCTAAATGAAAGCGGCCAGCCTTTCCCATAGCTCAAGATGGCCTCAGTCGGGGAGAGGGTAAGTCATAGCTTTCGGCGCCAATCGTGGGGGCGTCTTGATCACGACTCGGGTGCGTGATGCGCGAATCCGATCCCTCCAGCGCCGTCAGAGACTCCTATATAATCAGCCAATACGCAGAGGTAAAGAGCTAACATAAGCGACGTTAAAGGTATGGGCAGGATCACGTGAGGACCGAGAGTATTTGAAACGGGGCGAAGGAAATCTATGAGTCAGAAGGCAATAAGGAGCTAGAAAGTTGGACACGCCTTACTACCAACTAAATCTACTGGCAAGCGTAAAGCTAGTCGAACTTAACTCGGGTCCTAGAAATTGCATCCTGCGGAACTCAAAATAATCGCCTCATTCCTCCAAGTCTTCCTCAAGCGTAAAACAATCGTAGCCCACTATATCCTCCACCATATCAAGAGTTTCTACATCGGCTTCACCTGGAGCGTGGTGAATAGTCAAGTCTTTGAATGGAGGTGGTCGGTCTCGCTTGTTATCTGAAATGTCACTCCCTTCTGACCCTTCGCCTTCATATCGGGCCAAGACCATTTCTAAGAGTCGCGGCGGGTCATATGTGCAACCACGAATTGTAAAATATTCCAACTCCGGAAATCCCCATTCACTCCTAGTGGTGGGGTTGGACATGTATGTGAATACGGGATCGAGGTCACACCAATCGAACGAAACTGAAGTGATCGGCTGCATCCGGTCCAACTTGGGCAGGAACAGAGAAAAATCGGCTTCCGGATTGAAATAGATTGAGATGGATTCTAGATCAAATCGATTTGAACCCATTTCAGCCCAAATTGTCTCCAACGTCTCTGAAGCCGGTTTGTTCCGCACTTTGATGTTAACCGTCCTCCCATTACTTGGTTCACCGGTGGGTTCGCATAACCATTCGAGGTGGTCAGTATCAATATGTATGTGCAACTGATACTGTGCATCGATGATGTCGGAGAATATTGGACCTAGTCTTTTGATGACGGAGGGAAACAGGTGGTTCGAATTTAACAAGTCGAGACTGAGATCGACGAGTTGAACAGAAGGTGTGCGAATGGTTTCTAGGAGGGCCAAGGCCCATGAAGTACTGAGGCTCGAAATTGATATGGACTCCAGTTGAGCTAACATGAAAGACGGTCCCTTCCAGGAAGTCTCAACGTTCGCCGTTAGATCGAGTGATAGCATCAATTCCACTAACATAGGGCACTCCCGGAGTGTTGCCAACATCTCCTCACAAGATGGAGCAAGCCCATAGAAGCTTGAGATGGTAAGATATCGTAAGTCATGCAGGACACCAGAGCCCCAGCCTGAGGGGATTGCCAGTCCCCGCAAGCCGAGGCGGCGAAGTCGGGGGCCGGTTGTCTGAAATATGCTGCCTCCTTTCTGGGTGTCAACGCGAGACTCTGCCCAGGAATACACTTCAAGGCTTTGGAGACGGGGTGCACGGGCATTCATGACGGCCAGAGCTGCTTCCGATGATCCGACTGCAAGCTGGACGGATCGCCACCTCGTGGAATGCGCGATTGCTGTCTTCACAAACTCCTCCCACCCTCTTGGAATGCCGTACCAATTCTTGAAAGGTCCGGACCGAGGCGCACCAATAAGGTTAAGAGGGTGGTTAGCTGAGCGAGAAAGAGCGATAGAGATGACGACTGTTGGGTCGCGAATGTCAATTGTGGCCCATAATGATGCCGTTCTGTTGATAACGTCCTTCCATCTCTTGCAGACCTGGCAAAGAGTGACAATGCGGCCCAGATGTGTGGGGCCGCGCTCCTGGCGGATCTGGAAAGAGCTCAATGCTTCAGTGATTACTTGAACAAAAATTTCGATTGGAAGCTTGTGTAATGGTATCATTCTGTTGTGTTCTGTGTGAAGCGCCGATATCTTGTCGAAGAGACGGCGTTGAACGGCATCCAGTGTTAATTTGATTGCGCTGGCATGGTTGTCGACTTGAGAGAGCATCCCATTATCAATTTTGGCGTCTCCTGGATGACCTGTTATGTGTCTTTACGTTGAATAAAGCCCGAACTCTGTCAGAATCAAGCCACTGAAACCCTCTCCACGTCGGACAACGAACCTAACCGAGTCCAGTGCGTCTCTATTCTCATATGATATAGATTGCAAGAGCAAATCAACGGCGAATTCAACCGTAGAATTGGTCGCGGGATTCATGGTCGATGGAGTATAAATGAGAGCCGAGCTCGAGGACCTATAATTGATCAAAGGAGTTCGTGGAAGGCAACTTGAATTGTTCGAGTGCGGGTCGACGTCGAACCTCTCACGGTTAACACTGGTCCTGAACACTCCCCAATTGGTGCCCACGGCGCTGGTCTGACGCAGTCATTAATCCCACCTACTCTCACCGAAGCATTGTTCGAAATCGATATTCTTTATTTTATGGGGAACTTGAAGGAAGGAAAACGAAAGCGTTAAATTCATTCTACAATATCATCAACTCGAAACAGTCCGGCCCTATGATATCTTCAAGGGAACTAAAAATGTCCTTGTCAGATTCAACCTTGACACGGCCTATCGATACCCATTTCAGTGGAGGGGGGAGGTCGCATAGACCCTCCGAGCTATTGCTTCGTGCTCCCTCCTCTGATCCGCACCGGGCCTTGATCATGTTTAATAGGTCTGACGGGTCGAAAGCGCTCATGTGGATTTCAAGACGCTCCAGCTTTGGGAAACCCCACTGATCTTTCGTCGTTGCTCTGGACATATATGTGAAAAGTGGTTGGAGGTCGCAGGTACAGTCACTTGCCATGATGTTGCGGATGCGATCTACACCATCGAGCTTCGCCAGGAACGTCGAAAGGTCCAGTTCAAAAAGGCAATCGAATTCGATTGTGATGGATTCAGGTTTGAATCGGTTTGCAGTGGTTTCTACCAAGAAGTCCTCCAAAGTTTCACTTGGGGGCCTGTCCTGTGTAGTAATTTCAAACCTCGTCCCTCCACCATTTGCCTCAGTGGGCTCGCAGGCCCAGGTCAGACAGCTGAGAGCGGAGACAATTATGGATAAATTGTGTTGACCATCAAGATTTGCGCAAAAGAGAGTATGGGCGCATTTGATGATACGGTGTAAGAGGTGGCCTAAACCTGATGACGGGTCGAGGTCGAGAGAGATGGATCGAATTGAAGGCATTTGGATGGTTTCAAGAAGAACTAGGGTCCAATAATGGCTGAGATATAATGAGATGAAACTAAGTTCGGCCATCCTAAAGGGTGTTTCCCTCTTGGAAGTCTCGCCCGCCGCAGCTAGCTTCAACGACAAATCCAGTTCCAATAAGCCGGGACACCCCTTTAGAATCCGTAAGGTCTCCTCGTATGACGGACCATGCTCGTCCAGGCCTGATATTGAAAGATACTGCAAATTGCGTAGAATGTACGAGTCCCATGGGATTGCAACCCCGTGCAGGCCAAGGCGGCGAAGTTGACAAGTAGTTCCTTGGAACATAATTCCTCCTTGGAGATGAACCCGAGTTTGTACCATGGATTTCACTTCTAGGTTTTGAAGGATGGGTGCAGGGGCGTTCATGATTGCGAGTGCTTCGTCCGAAGATGGGACTACGAGTTGGATCGAGCTCCACCTCGTGGAAAGCATGATTGCGGTCCTTATGAACTCGTCCGTTCGGCCTGGGAGCCAGGTTGCAAATCTGATAACGCCAGATGGTGCACCGATGATGTTTAGGGGATGGTTTACTGAGCTCAAAATTGCGGCAGAGGTGATAGCTGGCGGATCCAGGACGTCAATCGTGGCCCATAATGAAGCTGTGTTATTGATAACGTCCCTCCACTGCTTGCAGACTCGGCACAAGGTGACAAGGCGCCCTAAGTACGTCGGACCCCACCAGCCGCGTGCCCGGAAATGCTCCAATGCTCTGGTAATTATTTGAACAAAAATTTCGACTGGAAGTTGGTGCAAAGGTGCCGTTCCATTATGATCTGTGGGAGGCGCAGTCATCTTGTCAAGAGGTTGGCGTTGAACGCGATCAAGTGGCGATTTGATGACGCCCGCGTAGTCATCTGCTCTATTATTAGCCGGTGTTTTGTACCGGATGGTACCATGGGTACTTTAGAATCCAATCATCGTGCAAGTTCCTCGTTCAAAAAAACGGACCTCATCGCCTCCACTGCGTTTTGATTGTCGTTAAGCATAAATTGTGGGAGAATATTAAAGACAGACTGGGCCGCGGTGGGATTCGTGATGGGTGGGGTACGAAAGCTGTCAGACGTTGTAGTTCTTGGCAGGATTAGGGTCTAAGAAAGCCAGGGCTTGTCGAAATGCCAAGCTCCGTGCCTGTCGATCCTCCCACGGTTCAGCCAGACGGCATGGATGTGTAGGGACCAGCACTTTGCCCGCAGGGCGCAGCAAGCTGCGCCACAGACTTCCAAGGCTGTTATCAATCTCGCTCTAACTCTCATCCTGCCCACCATCGCTTCCTAGACTGACGATGAGTGACTCGAAGACCCCTCTGCCCACTGAGGTCCAACAGCCTCAAGCGATCCAACTTCCCCGCTCTCCTCCATCCCAAAGCGAACAGCAAGCGCCGGCCACTTCCTCCGCGAAACCTCGTTCTCCCGCTCCCCTCGTCGATGTCGACGTCGTCCCAGAGGATCCGACTCCCGAAGCATTAGAGCTCGTGGTCCCCACCAAGGATGCGGACGGGAAGAGAGATTCGTTTGACGAAACCGAACCTCTTCTGCCACC
>WSTX01000313.1:0-11757 GCA_019633405.1 Tulasnella sp. 408 | reverse complement strand
GAGTTGGGAGGAAAAGCGAGCCTAGGCGAGATTGTCAACTGGATCGACGGGACTACCGAAGCAAACGGGGCTGTTCTGGCCGGCGGTACAGCGCGAAGTCCAGCGGCTCTATGGAATCGGGGGAAGCACCTAAGCAACCCCTGCCCGCGTCCTGTGCACTTTCAACGACCAGTCGTGCCCTGCCAGCACCTCAAGCCGACGCCACCTCGGGCCTTGCCGCTGCAAATCTAGCTTCTGGGTCGGCGACATCTCCAGTCTCCCATATCATCCCCCGCAGCCGAGGTATACGTCTCAGGCAACCAACACCGTTCGACTCTGGCGACGACGGCCAAAGCAAGTGATCCTTCAAAGCGCCTTTTAGCGTCACTAATGTCCTAAGCCACGAACCTCGACCTCTCGCCGCCATTTTCGACCCTCGCGGCCGTTCTTGACTTGATGACCTATCACCACCCGCTCCCCCGACCTCGCCAAGTTTCCCGCCGCTTTCAGCGTCGGATGCCGACGCCTGGACCGACGAGCGGAAGGAGATCATTCAGACCGCTATCGCTAGCACCGATCTTCAATGGGGGCTCAAGTTCTGCACGAGGAACACTGAGTCGGCGGTTGGACCACGGGCGCTCTCGCCATCCCCGGAGACAATGCCAACAATGCCGGCGCTACAATCTCAAGTACACACCCCGATGCTGTCACCAATTTTGCTCCAGTTGCCACCTCGGATGGCAATGGGACCGGGACACCGCAACCCAGATGGGCCCTCGGCATTGACCTGCTGCGGCTGAACCCTGGGGCATGTTCTGGCACGACCGCGGCATATGCATTGAACCGGCTCGCGCTCGGCCACAAACTGGGTGCCATCCGGTCCAACATGAATGAGGCATGAAAGCCGGTAGACCCACTGGGGATATCATTTATTTTGCATAACACAGAGAGCCATGGGATGGAGGGCACTGGTTAATCATGATGGGGGATGGGAGGGATGAATTAGAGGATGGGAGTGGTTGAGATGGGTGGGTGGGTGGTTGGGCTGAGATGGTTGATGGAATTTAGGAATGGGATATGTGGATGGGAGGTGAAGGGAGGGTAGGAGGTTGTGTTGAGATGGGAAGTTGGGAGAGTGGGAGAGATATGTAGTAATAGTGGATGTATGATGCGTGTTAGGTGAATGTGAATGTGAGAGAGAGAGAGGAGGGGTGTGAGCAAGTGAGGTGGCAAGAGAAGGTGAATGGGAAGGTGTGAGAGGATGGAGCCCAAGTGAAAAAAGTTGAGAGTTGAGAAGGACAGAAGATGGAAAGCACACAAGGAGGAAATGGAGGAAAAGGGCAGCACAGAAAGGGTTGGAGGTTGGAGGAGGGTAGGAAAAAGGTGAAAGGTGTGGGAGTAGACAAGAGGGGTGGAAGAGAAGTGAAATGGGTGAGGCAGTGGAGGGAAGGATGGGGTGGACAGGAAGAGGGAAGGAAAAGAGCCCCAGAGAAAGAGAGAGCAGTGAGTGACCCTATACTATTCCCGCCAAAAGTATGGGTTCATAGGCCCGCATGGGAGCACGCATATCGACCCCCCTCGAAACTTCTACACACGATGGAACTCCCCATAGGCTATTAGGAAGCGCAGGAAGGGGGCGGGTCGGTCTCGTGCTTGGGGCTCGGGGGCGGATTTGGTGCCCAAACCGAGGAGGGGGGGAGCGAGCCTTCGGATGCGCGCTCCTCCGCGCTTCTGGCATACCGTTAGAATTAGAATTTAATTCCGAAGAGAATGGTACCAATTTCGCGTGCAGTCGTTATGTGCGCTCCCGAGGAAAATCGAAAGGAAGTTCGGGGTGTTCAAGGTTCGCGTTCCCGCGCGCAAAGCGCCGCTTCCCCCCTCCACACACACCTGGCCACACAAGCCAGATGCGTAGGCTTTGTCCTGGACTCAGGCCATGGGAATGTTGGCTCACTCGTGCATAGAATACACGACGCTCCTGTCTCCTGCTCGTGGGTCGCACCTCGCACCGACTTAGGCGGGGCTCTGGCCTGGGTCACGTGACGAAAGGTTTAACGATCGTTAAGAGGGTGAGGGTGGGTGCGAGGTTCGAACACCGCTCGCCACTTTAACGATCATTAACAGGACGAGGGTCGGTGGGAGCTTCGAACGCCCGCTTAACGATCGTTACCAGGAGCGAGCGGTCGGCATGCGTTTAACGATCGTTAAGAGGGACAGGGTCGTCGCGAGGTTCGACCCGCGGAACGATCGTTAAGGGGAGCGAGCTTCAATCGCCACTTAACGATCGTTAAGAGGGTAACGCTCGGTGCGAGGTTCGAACACTTAACGATCGTTAAGGGGAATAGGGCCCGCGCGAGGTTCGAACGCCGCTTAACGATCGTTAAGAGGGTGAGGGTCCGCGCGAGGTTCGAACCGCGTAACGATCGTTAAGAGGAGGGAGGGGTCGGCACGCGTTAACGATCGTTAAGAGAGTGAGTGTCCGCGCGAGGTTCGAGTTGATGTGAGGTTCAAACGCTTAACGATCGTTAAGAGGGCAAGGGTGGGTGCGAAGTTCGAACGCCGCTTAACGATCGTTAAGAGGGTGAGGGTGGGTGCGAGGTTCGAACGCCGCCTAACGGTCGTTAAGAGGAGCGAGGTTCAATCGCCACTTAACGATCGTTAAGAGGGTAAGGGTCCGCGCGAGGTTCGAACGCCCGCTTAACGATCGTCAACAGGAGCGGAGGGTCGGCACACGTTAACGATCGTTAAGAGGAATGAGCGTGGGTGCGGCGCTTGAATGCTTAACGATCGTTAAGAGGGGAAGGGTGGGTGCGAAGTTCGAACGCCGCTTAACGATCGTTAAGAGGAATGAGCCCGCTCGAGGTTCAAACCGCGTAACGATCGTTAAGAGGAATGAGCGTGGGTGCGGCGCTCGAACGCTTAACGATCGTTAAGAGGGCAAGGGTAGGTGCGGAGTTTGAACGCCGCTTAACGATCGTTGAGAGGGTGAGGGTCGGTGCGAGGTTCGAACGCTTAACGATCGTTGAGGGGAATAGGTCCCGCGCGAGGTTCGAATGCCGCTTAACGATCGTTAAGAGGGCGAGGGGTCGGCACGCGTTTAACGATCGCTAAGAGGGTGAGGGTCCGCGCGAGGTTCGAACCGCGCGGCCGTGCGAGAGGTCCGCGGGCTAAATTTGGTAACAGAGGCAGTGGAGATACATAAAGATGCTTTGAAATGCATACCGAATACATTCTAGCCCATTCCCCTAGGTAGCACCGGGGCCTGGCGTCCTGCTTGAAGGCGAACGGACGGGTGACGCGGTGGGGGTCGTGCGAGAGGTCGGGGTGTCTAGGACATGTCTTCTCTCTTTACGCTGGCGTCCTTCAGCACCTGTTCGACGGGTTGAGGGTCTTGCGGGAGATGTTGTGTTCCTCGAACTTGGCGTGGGTGAAAGTCTCCGAGCAGTCGTTGCCGTTCTCGAAGGATGCGGTTGGTTCAAGTCCTCGCCACCAAGATGGGTGTCACGAGCGGTAACTAACGCCTCGAAGACACCGTCGTCGATGGACAGGAATCTTAGGCGATGGGGTGGTGGTGGGTTCGTTGACGATATGGAGGATGGCGAGACCGGCGGTCATTCTAACAAAATATCGAAGATTGGTAATTAAATAAGTAAGATGAGGTGTCGAAAGACTCACCGAGTACACCCCCAAACGTGCCTACAGGTGGCAATGGCGTCGTTAGGTGTTGCTAGACATCGACGTTCGCAGCCGCTGGCACCTCGGCAGTTCTTTTGTTCTTTTGTCGAGATCGTAGGCGATGACAGCGGTCACGGTGGCGGGGTCGTCGACGACGATACGAACGATGTTCCTTTGGCAATCCTTAAGAACGGAGCCAAGTCAGACCCACGTTCGCAGACAAAAAGTGAACCCATTGGACTTACCGACGCTAGAGTACATATAACCCGAACCGATAGTTCCTTAGCATTGAGGTAGAGCGAATTCGAATGTCGGTCGTGCGAGGCTTCGGCCTAGATACATTGGGGAAGAGAGTCAGCGAAAGTATTAAGAACGATATTCGAAACGCTTACCTATGAGAATTCGAGCATCTCCGAATGTAGTATCGTGATGCCGCATTCACCTTGAAGGTGAATGGTCGGGGGTGGCCCTTGTCGGGGTCGGACGAATGGTACTGGCTAAATATAGTTAGAGAGTTCGTGGAAGTACTGGAAGGGAGTTCGAAAAGCTTACCGAAGGCATCCCGAAGCGTCTCAACAGTTGTCGCTGGGGCGCGGCGACGATGTTACAGGTGAACAAAAGGTAACTGGTTCTTGTGGCGGTCGTTCGAGGAGAGTGGGGGGGGGGCAGCCGATAGCTCCTCCACCGAGATCATCCATGATGATGTGGGATTCGTCGATACCGCGGGAGTTTTTCGTCGAGACCGTCGGCGATGGTGCTTTTGGTTGACTGACGGGGGTTGGTGAGACTAGCGAGGGTTAGGTACCTAACCTAACGCTTACCTAATACATCCCAAAGCTTTCGAGAACGCGGCGTCGGGCTTCAGTGCTGGTTTTGGATGTGAACGAACGGGAGTGCGTTCGTGGCAGTCATGCGCGGTCGGAGTACCTGAGTTCGCAATAGAGTAAGTCAACGTATTGGGATGGAATTTGAAATACTTACCTAAGCTGCCCAGGAGCGTTTCAGATGGTGGCGCCCGGGTGCGGTGTTCGCTTCGAAGGCGAACGAGCGGGAGTAACAATCGTCGAGGAGGTTAGGACAAGCCAGGTTTGGCAGTAGAGTCAGTGGGAAGAAAATAAAAAGGGTCAAAATGCTTAATTAAGACATTGAAAGGAGTTTGAAAACGTGTTGCTGGATGCGGCATGTGTTTAGGAAGAGAGCGAACGGCAATGGCGGTCGTGGAGTTCGCGCAAGCGGTTGGACTTACTGTATCTGTCAACAGAGTGAGACAACGTGCTGAAAATAAGTTCAAAATGCTTACGTGATACAACCTAGACCATTTGGAAAGGTGGAGATGGGGTGTGGTGGACGCGTTCAAGGTGAACGAACGTGACTGAGCTACTCGAACTCGACGCAAGCGGGAGCAGTCATTGCCGCCCTCGAACGGATGCGATTTCGAGAAATGAACGAAAAATTAAACGTACCGTAGTTGTTTGTCAACGAATAAAACCCATGGAGGAGGATAGGATGACCCACGTCGTCGAACACTTGTTCACGCTTGACGGTCCTTAATTTAAGGACGGAGCCAAGCCAGAACGCGCTCGTAGACAACACATGATCACTTTGCTCTGATGATTGCACCAATTACGACGTTCAATTCGAAGGTGAACGAACTGGAGTGGTGGTCGTGGCTTTCGTACGAGAGGTCGGACAAGCTGCATTTGATAACAGAGTGAGCGAAACTACGCGAAAAGAGTTCGGAAGACTTACCTAAGACATCGGAAAGCGTTCGGAATTGTGGCGCCGGGGCGCGGCGTCCGTTTCGGAGGTTGATCGTTAAGAGGAATAGGGCCGGCGCGAGGTTTGAACGTTTAACGAGCGTTGATATGAAGAAAGGTCGGCCCGGCTCGAACGTTGGTGTGTAGTGGATGCCCTCTTGTCTTCGCCCTTCTGCATTTTCCTGTTCCAATGCCGCCAATGGAGACGCTGTTGGTCGAGAAACGTGACCAGACGGAGGCCCGGCTGAATTAGTAACACAGTGAGGCGACGGGCGGAGAATGCGCTCTAAAGGCTTACTGAGGGTGGTTCGAAACCTTGCAGAATGCGGGGATCAGTCTCACGTTCGGAGTGGAGGAACGCGAACGGGCTGGGAAGGTCGCGTGGTCTTTCAAACGCTTGGCATGGCTAGATTGGGTAGAGCGGATTAGGTAGGTAAAAATTGATGAGAAAGACTTACTTAGAATGCCCATGGAATTGGTGGGTGTAGTGATGTGCTTCGCGTTCCTTTTCAAGGCGAACGAACGGCCGGAGGGTCAATGACGGGTCGTTTGGACGGCCAGGCTGGTTAATTTGGGTAACTCCGTCAGCTAACCTATGGAAAATCACATCGTTAGATTACCAAAAGTGATACTCGGTATATTCGAGCGTGGAGACGGGCCTCCCGTTCGGATTCGAGGTGAATGCACGGGAAATGGGACGTGGCCGATCGTTCGAACAGTAGGAGTCATTGAGTCAATCAATGTACACAAGTTATGAGGAGGCTTACCTGTCGTGGTATGGAGCATCGTAGAACCTAGAGACAGGCCTCGCGTTCGTCTGGGAAAGGAACGCACGGCACGGGTCGTTGCGAGTCGAACACTCGCCCTCGCTCAATTGGGTAACCGGGTCAGTGAATGTAAAAAGAGTATACTGGGAAGGTTTACATTTATTGCTACAGGACGTTGCTAGAGGTCGCGTTTGGTGTTGTGTTTGATGTTGCGTTTGGCGTTGCGTTTGGTGTCGCGTTTGGTGTCGCGTTTGGTGTCGCGTTCGGTGTTGAGTAATTAGTAACGCACTGGAATGGTGGACGGAGGATACATTACAAAGGCTTGCCAAGGGTGGTCCAAAGCATTTCAGGATGCGACGATTAGTCTCGTATTCGGATTGGAGGAAGGCGAACGGGATGGGAAGGTCGTGTGGCCTTTCAAAGACCTGGCTTGGCTAAATTGGGTAAAAAGGATCGTTTGGTAGATGAGAATTAATCAGAAAGACTTACCTAGAATGCTCCATGGAATTGCCTAATGTAGTCATGTGCTTCGCGTTCGGCTGAGGGGCCAGCGAACAGCCGGAGGGTCGTTTGGAGGATCGGGCTGGCTTATTTGGGTAGCTCCGGCAGCTAACCTATGACAAATCAGATCGTTAGATAACCAAAAGTGACTCTCGGTATTTCCGAACGTGGCGACGGGCCTCAGGTTCGGCCTCGAGGTGGATGCACGGGAAACGGGCTGTGGTGATCGTTCGAACAGTACGAGTCATTGGGTCAATCGATGTACATAACTTACTAGAAGGCTTACCTACCGTATTCTTGAGCATCTCCGAACCTAGAGACAGGCCTCGCGTTCGTCTGGGAAGGGAACGTTCGGAACGGGAACGCGAAGTTGGTCGTTCCCAGTCGAACGCTCGCCTTCGCTCAATTGGGTAGCCGGGGTACAAAGAGTATACTCGGAAGGCTTAGATTTATTGCTACAAGACGTTGCTGGAGGTCGCGTTTGGTGTCGTGTTGGTATCGCGTTCGGTGTTGCGTGTTGCCGACTCCCAGTTGGAGAATGCGTTCCTCGGGTTTACCGCGGATTTAGACGCTAACCACTCCGCTCCTTCCTATCCTCACCCAACAGCAACGACCCTATGTCGCCACCTTCGCCGGTGCTTTCCCACATGTTAAGTAAGCTTTCCAAACCTGTCTATGATACTTTCCACCTACCAGGCCTTTACCAAATTTAGCTCGTCCGCCGTTGGAACGATACCCCCCCCGCCGCCACATTCGCTTGTTCACCCCAACCCCGCTCAACGCCTCATCGCCACGTTCGGAGATGCTTCCTCACGCATTAGGTAGGCTTTCACAACTCGTGTATGATACATTGACTAACTCTCTTGCCTTATGTAGGTTGTCCGCCCTTTTGAATGACCCCAGCCCTGCCACGTCCGCTCGGTCCGCCGCTTTGAACCACCACAACCCGACGCCACTTTCACACGTTCCCCCCAACGTCGCTTTGCCGCCTCTCACGACGCTTTAAGAAGTATTACCTAAGCTTCTCCAACTCGTTTATAATAACTTTACTAACTCTCTTACCCACTTTAGCTCGTCCGCCATTTTGAACGGCCCTTAGCGCCACCAGATCCGCTCGTTCACCCCAAAGCCAGCGCGAACCCCCATTAACACCTTTGGGAATCGTTTCCAACGCGTCAGGTAAGGGTTTATAACTTTTTTTCTGATGCATCGACTGATTCCCGACCTCCGACCACCCTTTCTTGACCTCTATTTACCTTCTAGGCACCCCGACCTCTCGCACGAGCCCACCGCGTCACCCGTCCGTTCGCCTTCAAGCAGGACGCCATGCCCCGGTGCTACCTAGGGGACTGGGCTACAATGTATTAGGTAAGCGTTTTACATTCTTTTCTAGTGGTTTGACTGACTCTCCCCAACCTTGGCCAGCCTGGACTCTTGCATGGCCAACGGCGGGCACTCCCGTCCGCGCATCTTCAAAACGACACCGCAGGGACACCTTCTCGAACGCTCTACGAGACCTTAGGCAAGCGTTTCAAACTTATTTCCAATATGTCCATTGACTCTCGCGCCCGATTTAGGCACCCTGACCCCTCGCGCAACCCCACCACCGTCACCACCGTCACCACCGTCACCACCGTCACCACCGTCACCACCGTCACCACCGTCACCACCGTCACCACCGTCCGTTCACCTTCAAACAGAACGCCAGACCCCAGGACAACGGTTTAGAATGTGCTAGGTAGGCGTTAAACCTCTTTTCTAGTAGTTCGACTGATTCTCTCCCAACCTTGGCCAGCCCGATTCTCGTATGACCGTATCGACCTCGCGCCATTCGTTCACCTGAGACTCCACCGCACCCCAGCAGCACCTTAATCAGTTCTTTAAGATGGATTAGGTAAGTCTTTCGAGCTCGTGTCTTTTATTCCGACTCTTTCACCAAACTCAGCCGGTTCAACTTGCCGCACGACCCCCTGCCACCCCTCCCGTTCGGTCACCGTCACATCGAAAACGGCAGCCTAGCGCTATGTTGCCGAACCTTCGGTACATGTTTGGTAAGCATTTATTACTACCTTCAAGTGGTTTCACTGGTTCGTTAACTAGTTATAGCCAGTCCGACCTCCCGCATCCCTCCCCCTCACGTTCGTCAACCTCTAAAATGAACACCGCACCCCGGGTCCACCTCCTCGAACGCTTCGGTATGTCATAGGTAAGAGTTCTTTACTCATCTCATCTATTGTCACTTACTCTGTTACCAATGTAGCTCGTGGGATCTCTCGCACCTGGGCCACAGGACGGCCGTTCTCGTCCGTTCATCGCCAAAACAAATGCCACACCCAGCGTGACCTTCTCGAACGCTTCGGGATATCATAGGTAAGAGTTTCTAACTCATCTCATCTATTCTCACTGACTCTGTTACTAATGTATCTCGTCGGACCTCTCTCATGTAGGCCTCGCACTTCCAAACTTCACATGTAGAAGGCCTGAGCGCTTCGAAAAGAAACCAGCCGCCCTACAACGGTAGCCCCGTGTCTCTCTTATAAAATCACTATTATGCGGAAGGGCATTTAGTTGTTTCGGCGAACCTGACTACTCGAACCCCTTGGGGTCTAGCGGGTGACGGCTCTGCTGGGGCAACTGGGCCCATCTCGCACAATCAGGCTAGGCACCGGCTACATCGACCATGCACACGTTCAAGGTCCGAACCTCTTCCAGACGTTGCCATATTCCTGACGCCGTAAGTCCTCCGATAACTTATTTTACTCATTTGACTTCTAATCTTCAAGATTTTCGTTAGAGTGGCCGCCACGACTTCTCCCTAAACGCGTTCTCTGCGTCGTCTGAGGACCGCTCGCGAGCATGCCAAACGTAACCTGTATTTGCCTGCTCGGACCTTCGCCGAAATCGACTCGCTGTACAAGGGTATCGACCTCACCACCGCCTTCACCCTTGCTCGTTTCGAGGAACTCTGCCAGGACCCTTTCCTCTCGTTAGCGTTTAACACTGCCCAACGTCCATGCCACACATGCGCTGATGGCGCGATTCACCGTAGGTAATTGTCTCCAACCATTTTGCTTATACATTTACCAATAGTCTATAATCTTAGTGGCCCGACTTTGCAAACGGCCGTCAAGACGCCTTACCCCTTTGTTAGCAGCCGACGCCGGTCCCAACGGCCTTCACCACCTTCGGTAATCGCTAGAGTTCCATCAGGTAGGCCTCTCAAACAACCTTTTCTGGAACTATTACTTAATTCTTAGATTATATTAATAGTCCCAACTTCGCGAACGACCAGCACACCCCTCTCCCCGTTCTTGGCCTCCCACAGTGACCCCAATGGCATCGTCGCCTTGCTGCCAAAATCTACCGACTCGGCCTCCCGACCTACAGCAACCGACTCCCTCAAGGACCTCCGTCCTCCCACCAGCTCCGGTTCCCGAGGCCACTCTCCCGTAACACCGAAAGCTGTCGCTCCCACAGGGGCCAAGGCTTTCCGGTTTTGACCACGGAATGCCATCAGTCAGGGATCCTGTTCGAGAATTACGAGGCCTCCAGCCGTTCGCCTAGAGTGAACGAGGAGAGCACCGTGTTCGAGAACAGCCCCCCTCCAGCCGTTCGCCCGGCATGAGCGAGGATAGTGTAGTTGCTACCTATCCGAACCCCCCTCATCACCAACTTCAAGCCAGGCGACTCCTGCCCCCGTTTGCTATCAACTTCGGATCAAGGGGCCTTCGTGGAATCGGCGGTCTCACCGCCCGAAATCTTGAACGTCATGATTTTCTCCCGAGTCCGACTTCTCGCACGACCACCACAACCGTTACCCCTTCTGTTCACCTTCAAAACGGACGGCGAACCCCAACGCCACCTCAATGAACCTTCGGGACGTCCTGGGTGAGTCCTTCCAGCTCATTTCATATGTTTCTACCTACTCTGTTACAAAATATAACCGGTCTAACCTTCCGCACGACAGCTACTGCCAAACCTCTCCTTCATTCACCTCGAACACGTCCACGGCACCCCAGCGCCACCGTTCCAAATGATCTAGGATGTATTATGTAAGCATTTCGAACGCCGTGAACGAACGTTACCACCGCCCGTTTCCGTTCGGTCAAGGCCAAACCCGGTCCGACCCTCCACCTCCACCTTCGGCGAGCCTCGTCACCCTTTCAGGTAAGTAATTTTGGGTCTTTTTCATTACTTTAGCTAATCATGTTCGCCGAACTTAGCCTCTCGGACTTCTCGAACGAACGCCACCACCGCCCACTCCCATTCGGTCAAGGCCAGACTCGGCGCGACCCCCCATCTCCCCCTTCGGCGAATGGTAACACCCAATGACCCATTCAGGTAAGTGTTTTCAGGCCTTCTTTGTAACTCTAACTAATCGTTGTAACCGAACTCAGCTGCCCGACCTCTCGAACGAACGCCACCACCGCCCGTCACGATCCTTCGAGCCCAACGCGGCCCAAACCCCCGCCTACCCCTTTGGCGAATCATAGTGCCCATTCAGGTAAGTGTTTTCACGCCTTATTTCTAACTTCGACTAATCGTCGTAGCCGAACACAGCTGCCCGACCTCCAGAACGAACGCCAACGCCGCCCGTCCGGCTCGTTCGAGTCCAACGCCGCCCGACCGCCCACCTCCCCCTTCGTCGAATCGTAATGCCCATTCAGGTAAGTGTTCTCGGGGTCTTATTTCGAACTTTAATTAATCGTCTTAACCGAATGCAGCCGCCCGACCTCTCCAATGAACGCCACCGCCGCCCCGTCACGCTCCTTGGAGTTCAACTCGACCCGAACCCCCTACCTTCCCCTTCGGCGAACCATAACACCCTTTTAGGTAAGTCTTTTCAGGTCTTACTTCTAACTCTAGCTAATCGTCTTGATCAACCTGAGCTGCCCGACCTCCCGAACGAACGCCGCCGCCGCCCATCCGTCTCGTTCAGTTCAACGCGGGCCGATTCCCCACCTCCCTTTCGGCGAATCGTAATACCCATTAGGCAAGTCTTTTCAGGGTTTTATTTCTGGCTTTTAATAATCGTCTTAAGCGAATGCAGCCGCCCGACCTCCCGGGACGAACGCCAC
>WSTX01000312.1:0-11775 GCA_019633405.1 Tulasnella sp. 408 | reverse complement strand
GCTCAGCAGAGCAGCGGAAGCAAGTTCGGTCTTGGGATGTTTGGAAAGAAGCCTTGGTTCGGCCCGTTCAAGCACAGCGACGCTGCTACCGCTGCAGCCGCCCCAACACGTCCCTTGGATCCCAAGGCTGAGAAGAAGTTGCTCGCCGAGATTCGTCAGGAGGAGGAGAGGGCCAAGTATGAAGCGAGGGCAAGGAAGCATAGGGAACTTACGCGGGCTATCATTCGGAAGCGTGAGGAGGTCATTGAGCGGAAGGGTGTCAAGGAGTTCGAGTGGGAGACCACCACTGCTACTTTGGTTGGAGGTCATGAGCCACCGCCGGTGGACAAGGGCAAAAGAGTTTTGCGGACGCAACCGTCGAGCCTAACGACTGCTTTGGGACTCACGAACGCCAACGAGCGGGGCACGATGGAACCGTCAAACTCGTCCAAGACCGTCGTCGACTCGCATTCGCAACATCAGCAGCATCCACAGCCGCACCAGTATCCTCAGCCGACCCAGCAGCAGTATCTCAGCACCCATCAGTACGAACTCCAGAACCACCTTCATCGCCACAAGGCTCGGCGGCGGGATGCAGACGACGACCACAGCATGTCATCCTCTGACGTGGACAGCGTCTCCTGGTTCACTGCTAGGTCGCGAAGCACGGTTGATTCCGACTCAGGTCCAGGAAGGCACCGCATGCCCATGCCAGGAAGCAGCAAGCGTGGGGGCACTATCGGACCTTATCCCTCCGCAGGCAACTCGAGTGTGATTAATCGGGCGACATCCGTCTCGAACTTACGTGCTGGACCTGCTCCTTCCTCTTTCAGTCGAGGTTTCAGCCCGAGTGCCAGGTCCTCGACGAGTTTGGAGCAACCTTTCATCGCGGAGTTTGACGAGCTCGGCTTCCACCAGGACGGCAGGGGACCCTTTAGGGGTCATCCCAACGGGGCAACAGCAGGTTCATTCACAGGCCCCAGCGAGATGCATGCAGGGATGGGTGCCACGATGGTTTCCCCACCCATGCAGAATCTCTCGCTTGCTGGCTCTAGCGATCCTCGAGGCTCTCAACCGTCAGACGGCCAGCTGCCTCCCCACAAGTACCGGTCACAAGTTGGTTCTCGAGGACGACCATCCTTTTTGGTAATGCCGTCCTTGCCTCCATTTAGTGCCGTACATTCTCCGACAAATTCGACGTCACATGAACTCCCTGACCTCGATTCAAATGATGTCGTCTCGCCTCAGCAGCGGAGCAGCATGCCAGGGGACTGGGACTTGGAAACATCGTTGAACTGCCCGTGAATCAAGGATAATACGAGGAATGATACACAATGTAGAGACGGACCTATAGCAGATGAAGCATGCGGAGCCATAGCGGGCTTAATCTTGGGCGAAGCAATCGGACACTGAGCGAAGCGATATCAGAGGGACGAGCCTATTCAGAGCGAAATGCGACGTTCGAGGTGTGAGACGGATAAATCTCGGAAGCGAATTGAAGGGCTTGAGATTATGTGCAGAAGGACAAAAGCACAAGGGATAATTTACTAGTCAATGGTGGTGAGGGCAAAGACGGACAGGCAAGGAGGGGGAGGGAGCTTGTGACCGGGGGACCAGAAGTGTCAGAAAAACCGCGCAGAATTGGAGTGACCCTGGCGAGCAAGGTGACCACCACTAGTACTGCAACTTTGGTTGGAGGTCACGAGCCACCGCCGGTGGACAAGGGCAAAGGAGTTTTGCGAACGCAGCCGTCGAACTACCACTGTTCGGGGACTCTCGAATACCAACGAACGGAGTACGAGGGAACCGTCAACCTCGTCCAAGACTGTTGTCGACCCGCATTCGCAACATCAGCAGCATCCACAGCCGCACCGGCAAACACTCATCAACGACAGGGACGAGACGGTTCCGATATCCTCAGTCCCCAATTTCGGAAGCAAGGCGGTTGATCTGAGCAATCAGTCATTGCAAATTAGTTACACAACACCCCGCGAGAAATGGAAGCTTACAATTGGCAGGGTTGTGGAAGCTCTAGATCTGCGGCAGGTCGACGATATCATGGGTCCTTCTCACTCCCGACGAAGACACACCAGCCTCTATGAACACCCCAAACGCTCTTGTCTGTACGTATTCAGGTTCAGCGTAGCACATATCCCTCATACTTGGTCGCGTTAGTATGCAACTTTCTGGACGGGAAGTGTGTTGCACAGACTACTGTCCCAAGGACAACTTCAAGGATTTCTTTAACGTCGACCTCATTCGACACGCATAACATGCTCGTGGCGCACAAAGATTACGCCCCGCCTAAACTTTGGAAGGTCAAGATCTCAGAAGACCAAATCACAATCACTGAAGACCACAGTTTCTCGTTTGATTACGGTCAGGAATGAGCGTTCAAGAGGTCTGTGCGAATAGGGTACGCCTGTGAATTTTACTTGTCGTGCACATCGAAACTGCAACTTTCTATCTCACAGCGGGGCGCAAAATCAATACGTTCTCTGCACGAGCTCGCAAGGTTCGGGCGCCGACTGCTATCAGTGGAATGATTGAAGTTCACCAATCCCTTGATTGTAGATCCGCAGGCAGAGGTCGATCAACTGCACATATGGGATCGCTCAACTGGGATGCCTCTAAAAACCGAGAGGATCGGAGCGGAAGTGGTGGCCTGGAGTCCCACCGATTCGGGCCCGTTCATGCTGGCCAGGGCGACCGGCAACCGCATGGACGTATGGACTGCTGACCGCTTTCCAGAGCCTGAGCTGGATCAGTGAGTCCTCACTCCCTCGGAGCCCCCATTTTTCTTCGTCGGACCGCCTTCATGGCGGGCGGTAGCATATGTGTTGGAAATCACGACTGGGTCGGGGCCGCAGAGTAGCTCGTAAGCTAGGTCCCTAGCGTCCGGTGACGACAAACCTGTCCGAGCCCGGTTATCTATTCAGCTATTCAGCTAAATGCGTTTAATGCGAATGTCACTCCCCATGGTTGGGATCACATCCTCGTACCTCGAATTTTCGCTGGGAGTCATGTGACGGGCAGTGCACTGCCAGCCACCACAACAAAGAACCGAAGCCACCATCACACCTACAAAGCCAGTCGTGGCAATCGACAGCCTGAATCTCAGAATGGAACACAATGAATCCACAGAAGACCTCGAGACTCTGAGGGAACGATGGACAAGGTAGGCCTAGAGCTTATAATTCAATCGCTCAAGTGGGCCAACATCATTCCATGACACAGCGAGCAAATGGATCTAGCTCGAGAGTGCAAATTCTACGACGACGAACTACCCTTCAGTGTCACGAGCAAGACTACGAATGAAGAGGATCCCAGTGGAGAAGATTTTGACGAACCTGTTCTTCGTTCCGAGAGCGTAGAAGCGATCGACGTGGAAGGCTTGAGCTACGTTGGCGGGCTGGATATTAGTTTTGTAGGAAGCGAAGACGCTACGAGCGGCAGGAAAGAGGGTGAAGAAGGACTTCCTGATGCCTACGCAACGATAGCCGTGTTGGAATATCCTTCCTTGAAGGTGAGCAAGTACCGTCCTCGTTCGTTTCTAGGGAGTTTTGCCCCCATTCAACGCAAATCGCTATATATAGCTTCGCTACGAGTTGACCGAGCCGATACACCTCAATACGCCGTACATACCATCCTTTCTTGCATATCGCGAAGCCCCAACATATCTCAGCCTACTCGACAAACTTAGGGCGAAGCTCCAGCAGGAGGGAAAAGAGAACGAGTTCCCTCAGCTGCTTGTCGTTGACGGCAACGGAAGGCTTCACGTCAGAGAGGCGGGTTCGGCTTGCGCAGTGGGGCTAAGGTCTGGTTTGCCTACGGTAAGTGGCGCTCTTGGTGAAATCAATCCTCTCAGCTCATTCGTTCCATGTAGATCGGAGTGGCTAAAAACTACCACCCACCTCACGGTTCACCTGAGCAAGAGGGAGATGAAAAGCCTAATCATGCAACAATCGGAGGAGGATGGAGAGGAACTCAAAAGGGAATGCGCCAAATGTCTCAAAAGGTGCTGAAACAACAGGGGGACTGGTTCGGCTTGCACCGACAATCGGCGGAGAGCCCGGTTGCAAGCCGGAACGCTTATATTGGGGCGGTAAGTCCGATGATATAGTTGGGATCGAGGCACAGACGTTGATATGAGGACCGTGGACAGGCGGTACTGTCGTCCAAAGGCGCGAAGAACCCTATATTCGTCTCACCCGGGCACAGGGTATCCTTGCGAACAGCCGTACGACTTGCCTTGGTTCTGAGCAAGGTTCGCGTCCCCGAGCCAACAAGGAGGGCCGACGAAGTATCTCGAGTCGCCGTGCGGAAGGCGTTAGCGCAAACACCGACAGGGGACGCTTGAGACTGCAGTAATCTTTTATTGATCGAATCTAGGATGTGGATGATGCTTTGAGTGATACAGTGGTGCGATGCGTGAGGGTGTCGTTTGCTGAGGAGCCTATCGTCTCATAAGTAGGTAAATGTTCTCGCCGATGACGATGTTTTGCAAGTGGCGGAATGAGCCGGCCAGAGCCATGAGAAGGCCACCGAACGATGCGTAGACGGTTCTGAATAGATGGGGGGCAACAATCAACATTCTCAACAATAGTCGGAAAGAGGGGGGATGTTACGTACACTTTGCCCTCTGCTGCTTCATCGAATTTGTAGACCTTCGATGCGATAGAAGTCTAAGTCCCACGGATCATGGGTGCAGTAGATGACCTTCTTACCCTTCCGAACATGACGTAGTCATAGTCGTCGTCCAACCCTTTGGTCGTCTTCGCTCCTGGCCGCCATGTATTCGCCTCCTTGTCTTGGTTGAGCCCACCTAAAGACAACGATGACGCCAGCGTGACGGTCACCGCCTCTCCTTTGTACAGCGGATACAGTTCCACGTTATAGTCGAGCGAGAGGGTCATATCGAAGTTGGAAGATTTCGCTGTCAGACGAGACACTTTGAGGGGGCATAAAATGAGCGGATGGCCGGAATGGTGTGCGGCGTGAACGGTTACCTCGGTCGAAGCGTTTTCCCTCCGTATCGATCCCGTTGATGGTGAAGATGTCATCGAACAGAATGTTAGAGTCTCGTGAAGCCATAGCGAAGGTCAGCCTGAAGGGTGGTTGGAGAAGTAGTGGAAATTTCCCAAAGGACGGAGACGGCGACTTCCCAGCGAACATCCGAACAAAACAAACACAACATCCGGACGTTCGTTCGCTTTCCTATTCTGCTGCAACCTGGCTCAATCGCCTTTTTCGCAAAGAGCGTGCACGCAACTATGGCAAAATTTTGACGTGAAGCCCTCCTCTCAACGAGTGATATGCAGCTTGTCCGTATATATAGTGGCTACGAGTTGCGGGGCATTCCCAACAGCCCAGCACGACTGCCAACAAATCGGTCCACTGAAGGATAGATTCAGACGGAGTCAAATAGCTTCGAGCGCATGACATTCTTTTGAGCAGTGAGTATACTGACCCGTTTTTTTATAGTGTTGCGGTGTTCACTTCGCTCGGTTTTACGGCAAATACGTTCGGCTGCGATTAACAACGACACCCGCGTATATACGCCCGAGACGTGAGCGATCAATGCCCAACACGGATCAATATTGGTGGCTTGAAATTTCGTTGGTTGGGTATCTCTGGGTCTGCCCGAGCTAAGACGCGAACAACTTCCGACCAAGGGCAAGCCAGACCGACGTCATTGCCTCCATCGAATTTTTCAATCGATCCAAGCGACCCTTCAAAAGGAATCAGCAGCTATTTCGTGCATCTATCGTATCTTCCCGTCCCTCCCCCCCTCTTCGGGCGTCCTCTGCAGAAATGACGTCTCTCTACCCACCACCTCACTCTCCCTCCTGGAGTTCTCGCATTGTCTCCGGAGGGCTCGAGATTGTCGATACTCAACTCGAAAAGGCTTCTTTATACGTCGAGCGTGAGTCATTTGGTGCTCCCTTTTAAGGTCCCGAACTAACCCCCGGGCGCCTCGCAGAGCTCAATCATGCACTTCGACCTGTTCCCAAGCAGACCGAGCTCATCGACGTCGTTGATAACCCCGACCTTCGACTCTCTTCAGGCTCTCGGCTGATCGAGGCCCTAAGGGAACAGGTAGGGCGAAGCACCAAATACGCGTCTGCCGCTAATGTTGGACATCTCGCAGATCCACAAAGGTCTTCCCGTCACGCTTTCACTTCAAAATGCTGCCGCGCTCGTCAATGCTCTTTCAGCAAACTTGACTGGTGGCTTGGACGATAGGAAGATGCTCGTAAGTCACATGGACGTCTTTGTAAATCCCCTCAAAACTCATCTAATTGTGACCCCGGTTAGCTCGAATACGTTCTAGTCTTTCTCTCCCGCCTTCCTTCCAATTCTCCTTTCTCTAAGTCTCTCAGTGACAAAGTCATTACTCTTCTCTACAACGACCTGCCTCACCCACCAGCCGCTCTTGTCGGATCCAAGTACCGCTTCCGCTCCGCAGATGGCTCTGGCAACAACGTCTACAAGCCAGACATGGGAAAGGTGCAGCCATTGAAACTGGCATCCCTCGTCTCTGTACTCATTCTCATCCTTTTCAGGCCGGCTCCCATTACGCTCGAAGTGTCCAAGGTCGTCACCCACTTCCCCAGACTGAGCTTCCGTCAGCAAGTCTCATATTCGACGCCCTCCTCAAACGAGAAGTACATGTCGAGCACCCATCCGGCCTCTCGAGCCACTTCTTCGCTTTCGCCAATCTAGTCATCCATTCGGTACGCTTCACATCTCACGTGTCTGATTTTAGCCAACTCCTCCCATTTGGCTGACTGGCTCTCCATGGCGACGCAGCTCTTTCACACCGACCATTTTGAAGGGGAGGAGGCAATTAACAAGACTTCGTCGTACCTCGACCTCAGCATCATCTATGGCAACAACCAAGACGAGCAAAACTCCGTCAGGCTCTTCGACGGTACCGGCCGCCTCCAACCAGATACCTTCGCCGACGGACGCCTTCTCCAGATGCCTCCTTCCACCCCAGCTCTTTGCGTCCTCTTCAGTCGCAATCACAACTACATCGCGACGAAGCTTCTGGCGATCAACGAGCAAGGCCGGTGGAACCGAAACGTCGAGGGTCTCGACAAGATTAAGAAGAAGAAGCAGGACGAAGAGATCTTCCAGACTTCCCGGCTGATAAATTGTGGATGGTTCATGAATACGATCTTGTCGGACTACTTGGTGAGCTTGTTCCAGGGAGCTTTCCTGAAAAATACGCACCTGGCAAACGGGCTCATTCCCATCTTTAGAGTGCCATTCTGGGACTTGTACGCGAAGGCAACTCGTGGTCGCTGGACCCACTACAGACCTTCCGCGACTCGGACCACAAGATTTCGGAGAGGGGCCAAGGCAACATCGTCTCCATAGAGGTAATGTTCGAGTCCTCCGTCCATCTTTTCCCGCGTCAGCTAACGTCTTGTCTCCTATTCAAGTTTACCGCGCTCTACCATTTCCACGCTAGCATATCTTCAGGTGACGAACAGTGGGCAGGAGATTCGATCAGTCGCATGTTCCCAGGGAAATCGTTCGACGAGGTGCGTGTTGTCTTGTCGCCGGCTTTGTAAGGTTTGCACAACGCTGACAATGGTTCGAACCATTTTTGTGTAGATATCCGTCGAAGACTACAAGGAAAAGATGAAGGAATTCCTTTCCCGTCCACCCACTCCACCGAGTTCTTGGACGTTTGGCGGTCTCGTTCGCAAGAAAGATGGCACCTTCCCGGACGACGGCCTCGCAAGGATTCTTCAAAATGCAACCGAAGAGCCTGCAGGAGCTTTTGGTGCAAGGCGCACCCCTCATGCTTTGAAAATTGTGGAGATCATGAGCATCGAACATAACAGGGAGTGGGGCACCTGCACCCTCAACGCGTTCCGCTCCGTGAGCTCCTTCTATTCATCTCGCTGAACTCGTTCTGAAGCTACTTTTAAGTTCCTCGGTCTTAGGCCATATTCGACGTTCGAAGAATGGAACCCACGATCGGACATTGCCGACGCCGCACGACGACTCTACGGGCATCCAGACAACCTCGAACTTTACGTTGGACTCCAAGCGGAAGATACCAAGCCTCCTATACCCGGTGCTGGTCTTTGTCCAGGTGCGTCTATGCTGGAGATCGTTCTGCGGGTTTACCGCCGAACTCTGACGTTAGATCGCGCCCTTAGGCTATACAACTTCGAGAGCGATATTGGCTGATGCCGTCGCCCTCGTCCGCGGGGACCGCTACTTGACGACCGACTACACCGCAGCCAACTTGACCTCTTGGGGCATCAACGACGCCAAGCGGAATCCTAAGAACCCTGCGTTCGGAGGCATGCTTCCCGGTCTGTTTATGAGGACCTTACCGAACCACTACGATCGTCAGTCCCGCTTCACCTTTACGGCGTTGTGCTAATGCGAGACTTTCTTCCCCTTCAGCAAAGTCTGTCTACACTCAATTCCCCTTGATGACGTACGTTTTATCTTGACCTTTCGGCTGTCGAGCTCTGGACCTCACTTTCCCTGACGTCTCTAGTCCGAGGTCGATGAAGACGTACCTGAGCGGCATCAACTTGGCGCACAAGTACAGTTTCGATAGGCCGGTCCCTCTTCCGGTCATGCGGCCCCTCAAATCGGCTTACGACGTTCGCGCGGCATTGACGAATCCAAACCTGCACTCGCGCATTCCTTTACTCGCTCGGGACATTTTCCCCGGTGTAACGTAAGCCTTTCAAATAGCTCGGTCCTTTGGCTCATTGATAGACTGATCGGAGGGGGGCTTTCACGTACAGTTATTTGACGACCTTCAACCGTCCAGAACTGCATCGAGAATACCGAAATCATCTCTACCAAGCGTTTGCCGGGAGCGCTGCAAGCCTTCATGCCAAGTACCTCGCGAAGTTGTCAGCGCAGCTCATCAAGTGGAAGTCGTACTCCGTGACGGGGCTTGGCAAGAATTTCGTGGATATCGTCAAGGACGTCATCCAGCCGCTTGGAGTCCAGTTAGCGTCTACCTTCGTGGTGAGTGAACTGGACCCAATCGTCACGCTCGGATGGCTCACGGTTGGCCTCATCAGCTTGGTATTGCTCTCAAGAGTAAAACTTCCCCGCACGGTGCCTACTACGAGGGTGAAATTTACCAGAGGCTCAAGAGCATCTACGAGTACATCTTCTCCCTCAACCCCACGTCGTCCACAATTTCGATTCTGGATCAAGCTCGAGAGGCTGCGTCTGAGCTGGAACAGCATGTTCGCCGTCATTTCAGAGCCATCGAAGGTGGTCTGGTGCGTATCGTTCATCGCCTCCTTTGCTTGAATTCCCTGCCTTTATCCTACTGCACTCTAGATTCCGTTCGCCGGTCTTTACGACAAAGCCGTCCACGTTATCACAGGCTCGCCTCACGAGGCTCACGATTTCTTCAGCCGGCTGTTGAAGAGGCAAAGGGACCGCGACGATCTCGCGTTCGATGCTGTCGTATTGGCCGCTCTCCTGGCTGTCGAGCTCCCCCAAGGCATGTCGAGAATATTTGTCCGGTCGCTTTAACGTCCAAATCGAACTCATGTTATTTGCCTTTCATTAGTCTTGACAAACGTCGTCGATGTCCTGCTCAGCGACGCCTTCCTTCCAAAAGTTGTTGCTTTGGTCTCATCGGGTTCCAACACCACCTTCGCGACGCTCAAGGAAGTCATTCTCGAAGCTATCCGACTTGCTCCCCCTGTTCCCGGAGTCGTACGAGAAGCAGCGTGCGACACTTCCATCAATGGCAAGCCGATCAACCAAGGAGATCGTGTCTTCGTCAGTCTCGTTGATGCTGCATACGACGTCAGTTCCTCCGGTTTTATCCCTTTCTTTCACACTCTCTAATCCTCTTTTCTCGTTACCATTAGCCTTGCTTCAAGAGTCCCGATAATATTATCACGCCTAGCAGGGCAAAGGAACTAGTGAATGACGGCCTGTCGAGGTTCGGATTCGCAGGGGATACCATCGCCTTAGTTCTCACTACTTATCCGCTAGGCTCCTCGGTCCGGATTGGATTGCAGAGGCTGCATTTCCGGTCATCAAAAATATCTTCTCCCTCAGCGGTCTGAGTCGGTTCCGAGGTAGCCTGGGTCATCTCTCGTACGTTCAACCGTCTTGTTCACTTGGAACCCCACTAAAGTCGTCTTGCTTCCAGCGGCCTCAAGAGTGAACTACCTGGTGGCACGAAGATCCGCGAGTATCTCACTCAGTCTCAACAAATCACTACGACGCCTTCGAAGCTCCTCCTCGGTGTGAGTATTAGTTCGTGCTGCAGCCATCTGCGAACTCACGCCTCGCCGCACGTAGTACACCAGCGAAGCCCCGATTTGGACCTCAACTACGTCGACCAGCACTTGGCGCCCAAACTTTCCCGGTCTACCTGTTGACTGGAGCTCTGCGCCGATCAATGCCTCAAACGGCACCGACTCGGCACACACACCTTCGAAGGGTGGCTCTGGGGCTCCAAATGGTGATGCAACCGACTCAAAGCCATCCTCCGGAACCGACAATACTGGCAAACAGCCTCAAGTAGTATCGCCAGTGGATTACAAGCCTGAATTCGTTGGAGGTGTTGGCGGAGGAGCAAACGATCCCGACTACGAATATCAGGCAGGCGATGATACGACGGAGCAAGGACCTGAGGTAGGAGAAGTCATACGCACATACCTGAACCCGTTTTGGCTCACTGTTCACCGAACCTAGGCTACCTGGAAGCCGGATCTACCCCCTCACGAGCCCCCTGTGACGAACCAGCCGACGCCTGACGACGGCAAGGAAGTCTTCAAGCCCTGGAGACCTGACCTCCCCCCTCACGAACCTCCTGCAACGACCCAGCCGAAGCCTGAAGAACGCGAGGAAGTTTTCAAGTCCTGGAGACCCGACCTCCCCCCTCACGAACCTTCTGTAACGCCCCAGCCGAAGCCCGAAGAAACCGGGGAAGTCTTCAAGCCCTGGAGGCCCGACCTACCCTCTCGTGAAGACCCGACTAAGAGCGAGGAAGCTTTCAAGCCCTGGAGACCTGATATACCCTCTGACGAACCTCCCACAACGACCCAGCCGAAGCCTGAAGAAAGTGAGGAGGTTTTCAAGCCCTGGACACCCGACCTGCCCACTTGGACTGATCCGTCTAAAGAGACAAACACGGAAGAGACTTCGGTTACTTCCAATGCTCGCGAGCCGAGTCGAGGCGATCAGAGTTCTCAGGAGTCTGGCCAAGTGCGTTCCGACTTTCTTGTACTCGACTGAACGTTTGCTGATCACCGACTCCAGCCCAAAGATCAGGAGACCGCCAATGGGGCTACATCGCAATCTCCGTCTAAGCTTTCGGACAACGTAAGTATGGATCCAACGCTCTCCTCAGTCTCTGCTTAACTCCTACCTTAGGATGCACAGCCAGTTCAGACCGAGAAAGACCAGGGAGTTGCAACAGCGGGTCCGGTTCGTGTTTCATCTTGGGGCGTTACAACCGGAATTGTTGCTGAGTTTAATTTTCTGCAGAACGGGAACGATACAAGCGGTGGTAATCAAGCGCCCTCAGGAAATCCACGAGACCAGGTTCGTACTATTGACTCCGGTTTACCATGCTGTCCTAATTCGGCCTTTCCAGACTCAGGACCCAAGTAAAACCGAAACCGCAACCCTCCCATCTCAACCAGAAAAGACCACTCAGCCTGACAAGCCTGTCGACCAGACCCCGCTCCCACCTCAGCACGAACCGTCTGGTTTCACGCATACTACTCCGGTCGGCAATCTAAGAAAGGGCACAGCTTGGGATGACTACAC
>WSTX01000308.1:0-11862 GCA_019633405.1 Tulasnella sp. 408 | reverse complement strand
TGCTTCTCCCCAAATGGGAAGCTCCTTGCCTCCGGATCAGGTGACAACACCATCCGGTTGTGGGATGCTGAGACTGGCACTCTAATTGGAGAGCCACTGAGAGGCCATGACCACTTGGTCTTGAGTGTTTGCTTCTCCCCAAATGGGAAGCTCCTTGCCTCCGGATCATTTGACAAGACCATCCGGTTGTGGGATGCTGAGACTGGCACACCAATTGGAGAGCCACTGAGAGGCCATGACAACTCGGTTGAGAGTGTTTGCTTCTCCCCAAATGGGAAGCTCCTTGCCTCCGGATCACGTGACAACACCATCCGGTTGTGGGATGCTGAGACTGGCGCACAAATTGGAGAGCCGCTGAGAGGCCATGACAACTGGCTTGAGAGTGTTTGCTTCTCCCCAAATGGGAAGCTCCTTGCCTCCGGATCAGGTGACGACACCATCCGGTTGTGGGATGCTGAGACTGGCACACCAATTGGAGAGCCGCTGAGAGGCCATGAATACTGGGTTGAGAGTGTTTGCTTCTCCCCAAATGGGAAGCTCCTTGCCTCTGGATCACGTGACAAGACCATCCGGTTGTGGGATGCTGAGAGTGGTGCACCAATTGGAGAGCCACTAAGAGGCCATGACCACTCAGTTAAGAGTGTTTGCTTCTCCCCAAATGGGAAGCTCCTTGCCTCTGGATCATTTGACAAGACCATCCGGTTGTGGGATGCTGAGACTGGTGCACCAATTGGAGAGCCACTGAGAGGCCATGACAACTCAGTTGAGAGTGTTTGCTTCTCCCCAAATGGGAAGCTCCTTGCTTCTGCATCACGTGACAACACCATCCGGCTGTGGGATGCTGAAAGTGGCACACCAATTGGAGAGCCACTGAGAGGCCATGATGACTTGGTCTTGAGTGTTTGCTTCTCCCCAAATGGGAAGCTCCTTGCTTCTGGATCACGTGACAACACCATCCGGTTGTGGGATGCTGAGAGTGGCACACCAATTGGAGAGCCGCTGAGAGGCCATGACAAAAGGGTTCATAGTGTTTGCTTCTCCCCAAATGGGAAGCTCCTTGCCTCCGGATCAGATGACAACACCATCCGGTTGTGGGATGCTGAGACTGGCACACCCATTGGAGAGCCGCTGAGAGGCCATGACGACTTGGTTCGGAGTGTTTGCTTCTCCCCAAACGGGAAGCTCCTTGCCTCTGGATCAGATGACAAGACCATCCGGTTGTGGGATGCTAAGACTGGAGGACCAATTGGAGAGCCACTGAGAGGCCATGATGACTTGGTCTTGAGTGTTTGCTTCTCTCCTGATGGGACATATCTTCTAGCTAACAACCAAATTGTATGGCATGATGGTGACACACATGCCACTTTCAACTCTCCTGTCCTCCATCATGCTGCCAGCAACATCATGCCACTCACCCCTGGCAGTAAGCTGACTTCTTGCTCTCTCAAATCACTTTACAACCCTGACTGACTCTCCCTCATAAATGGTATTAGGTAACTCAATGCACCAACCACATCACTCCTACAGAAATTTCTTGCAAATGCCTTCTGCAACTCTTCTTGGTTATGAAGGACAATGGGTGACATTTCTGTCAAAGCGGATCTTTTGGTTTCCCTTACAATACTGGAGTCACATCCCAATGATACAACTTTCACATGGCACGCTTGTTTTCACCTTTGACAAATGGGTTCTTTTTTCAGATGTCTCCGATGCACTTGGTTACAACCCAGTCTAATACTACATAGCTGGTCCGCATGTACCCACTCTGAAGCTGTGAAATATTGGAATCACTTAGCTACCGTTGGGGACACTTTCCCTATCATCAAATTGCAAGAACACAACGGGAAATGTGCACCATAGCAACAAGTCAGAGGGCCCCAGGATACTATGGGATCGACGTTAAGGTCCATCTTAATAGTCTTAACCATTTACTGTTCACCGGCACCCTCTCTTCATTGTAGCTGCCCACACTGTTACCGCATGTCAATATAAACCCAGCATCTCTAGACGTGAGCTCAGGTCTAATTAAGATACAAAGAAACTTTCATCATCTTGCACAAACCAGAACATGGCTCAGTGGCCATCGTCAAAGGATATGTACCTGGTATGGGACCCACTTTCGTCTGATAAGCGGCATGTCACCAATACCCAGATCTACTTTGCGACAACTATCCTGCTCAAGTAGCCAATGGTTTTGGCCTTCGGCGGCCAGATCTATGATAAAGTCTGTTGCTTGAAGTCGAACAGCTGGATATCACTGCGGCAGAAGCCTACTTCTTCGTCAGGAAAGTCAATTGTCGGCGCGGTGATCGTTGCCCGCTTGGGAATAAACAGGCTGAGAGCCTGTCGGCGCTGCCAGCTACTCTAAGACATGATTCGATGCCACATGGGGGTTCGCACTCACCGCGTTGAAATAACGGCACGACAACTACAGCAAACGGAAAGTTTAACATTCAGCGAACTGCTTCAGCCATCTTATCGTACAGCGACTCCACCACGCCTGGCCTCTTATCCAGTTAATATTCAAGAGCTAGAGCCTCGATGTATTCCATCGCAACGTATCCAGCCGACATCGAAGGAGTCTTTAAATCGTTCCACGATGACTGCTCGTACAAGTAATTCCGCCTCTCCGCTCCGCCTACGAAGCCAGATCCAAGTCTGATGAAAGCGGCGGAGTTCCATCAACCTCGTATTTGAGGACGTTGGTGCCGTTTTGAGGAGCTCGGGCACTAATAATCTCCTTGCGTGTGGGAAGTGATGAGTGGTAAAGACGTTGCCAAGGGCAGCGCGACGGGCTCAGCTAAGGAAGGCAGGGTCGATGTTATCTTGACGGACATGTGCAGCAGCGGTTTCTTGGTCGGTTCTTCCTAGTCTGCTTCAGCGTTCGGAGATTCGCGCCAGGCATAAGGAGAGACCGAAATACGCTTGTGGGACGCCAACTCTCGAATGTTTTGACTTTGCAGAATCTTATCTCTATCTTAATTCAATGCTTAAGACATATATTTCACCGTGTCGGAAAGACAAATTCCGCTTCCACTATATGTGATTCTTGCCGCTCTCTCCAAGACTTGCGCTGATGCTGCATCCACAGACCTCGACGCGCGTCATTATTCAGAACCAGCGGCCTGGACGTCGGTGTCAGGTTCCGGCCCTCGACGGTTCGCCAAGGACACGAAACCCTGTGTGATCCTGGGGAGCAGATAGACGCTGGGAGCCCGTCTCACCAATGGGAAGTGTTGGCCGACATACCCACGTTTGGCAATGCCATATAATTTCCCGAAAAGGGAACCGGGCGCCGCAATCGCGTATAACCTCGTTAACTCCCGAGACAAGTTGCTCTAGCAAGGGACATGAGATTGGTTCAATTAAGTTGATGGATACGTCTAAGATGTCCCGAGCATGGGAGAAATAACCTTGTCCTTGGTGATCAGGTGAGCTGGGACCTTCAGTTCATTTGCGATTATCGCAGTAAATTTGGCGTTCACAAAAGCCAATGCGATCCCGAGTCTAAATGCCTCACTGGCCAGATGGATATGAAAAAAGGTTGAATGTCGCGGACAGAATCTCCCTGGGAAGCAGTCACCAGATCAGATGTCGGTGGCACGTGTCTGCTTGGTCGATGCCTGGGCCTGAGAACGGGCGCCCAGTGCTTTGCCTGCGGCTCGGCGTTGTCAAGGGCAAAATCCGCTACGCCTAAATGCTTAAACCACGTCGATGAAACATGCGTGTACGACCTTGCAAGCGGTAACTCTGTGCAGGGATGGAGGCCCGCAATTGAAAGGGTGCTGTGGAAGGTGCTGTTCGATGCGGATGGCCGGGACGAACGCGGGTGCTTCGCAGGGATAAGCTATGGATGAGAGACTCAGAGACACGAGGACGCCTCGTGTGGAAATGAAAGTGGAAGGGAGAGAAATTTCTGGGCGATAGTTCTGTGGGTGGTGTCGTGCGGGAGTCGAGATGACCGGGCTGGTACACATTTGGTCGATGGTCTCAATCGCGGGGGTGGTGTTGACGGTTATGGTGCAGTCTGTGGTCTTGTCGTTGGCTTGGGTGTCCTTAACGGCGATGTGGAAGATGGTGAAATGCCCAATGGTTCCTGTGGCACGAGGGGTTGAGATGTGCGAGGATGTGCCACTGCCCGGGCGAAGTTCCCTTTTGCGTGCCAAGTTATTCTTCTCTCTCTTTCGGATTGTGTCACGTGTCTCCTCAGGGTTCGAGATTTCAGTTCAGGCCAGAACGCGTTGGCTCTCATCTCTCTTCCTCCCCACAACGCACAACGCCCTGGTGCCGCCGGCATGTCCTCCATCGCCTTTACTTCTCCGCTCGACCATTCTATTCAAATCCCTTCCCTCGTTTCCTTCCCCGCGACGATCGCGGATGCACTGCCGGCGGTTTGCCTTCTCTCCCGTCCGTCGCGGAAGTCACTGGACAGCACCTAGCACTGGAATCAGACCAGCGTCCACAACTAGCTGTTAGAAGGACTCAGGCTGCGCGGAAAACATAAGCCGCGACACCCAGGACCAGGAGGTCGGAGGACTTGGACAACGACGGCTTGGATGACTGCCGGAACAGCTTGTCCTACCACCCCGCTCGACTCTGGCAGGGACGACCACCCTCAATCCTTCTTCCAGTTCGCGGTCTGTCTGGCAAGCTCACCCTGCTTTGCCGCCAGGGTCTCGCTCACTCGGCCTCTACAGTCGCCCCACTGCACCTGTTGACGACATGGAACTGGGACAACCAACGGCTTCTCCTCGCCCCCAACAACGTGCCGGCCGACGGTCCTCTCGGTAGCCATCCCTTTCACTCCCGTACCAAGAAGGAGAGGGAAAGAGCGCAGTCCATACAGCTCAGCCATTCATCGACAAGGGCGATTCCGAAGCGTTGCCCCTGAAGCTCAGACATCCCGCGCCCGAGGTCTTCGACAACGGCCAGCACGCCATCATCGCCACCACCTCCGCCCTCTTCGACTGCGACACTGCAGCTCTCCCATCCCCCGGCCAATACTCCATCATCGAAGTCCTCTGTACGGAAGGAATTTCCGCCAGATTCACTCGTCGTGAAGCTCGATTGGCTCTGCCGTTGGGGACGTCGCCCTGCTAGACGGTAACCATTCGGTGAGAATCCAAGCTGCCTCGAACATCTTTGGTAGCTGACCTCTTGGTCACGTAGGTGGGCGCATCGAGATGGTGTATCGACGCTTCTGGACTACGAGGAACTCTACAAGGGATTGCAGCTTCTCGGCCACGGGAGGTCAGCAACAGCTCGACGACCCCAACCTCCGCCCTGACTGCGTTTGACCAGCCAGCTTGATCATGGTGCGGAGGACCGCACATGCTCTCGCTGCACTCTGGAGAACGGTCCACCAACGTCCTGGTTCCGATCCCGATCCGACGCTTCCATCGGCGTCAGCGGCAGCAAGCAGAATCACTGCCCAGTGACCTGATTGACAAAGACGCCAGCGGTCGACTGTTAAGAAAACCCCTTCGTATTGGCTTCCAAGTTCTTGTTCGGCCTTATTCGGTGAGCGTCAAAGCAGGTCTTACTTTCCGTAAAACGTCACTCACGTTCGTCCTCCTCCGCAGAGACCCGTTATGCGTCATTCACGAACGCCTCATCGGACCAGCGCACTCTCCGGAACACTCTCCCGTACCGGGACTGCCGCGACACGCAAACGGGTGTGTTACCGGCGACGATCAAAATGCTTGGCGAGACTGCCTACCGCTGTTCGAACACCCAGCTGGAGGCGAAGAACCTTGCTGAGACTCGGACCTTTGGGAAACTTGAGTCGCAGCACACCCCGCTAGTTGCATGCCTCGATAGGCTTGGGATTAGTAAACGAGCTTCGTTCCGTTCGACCCTTTTGCGAGTCTTGGGACAGTAGGTTGTTCCTTTCTCCTGTTCCTGCGATCGCTGATTTGACGATGTTCTGTAAATCGCTAGGACACCCCGACATCCCGTTGCGGCTTTCCATGGGGCTCTACACACTCAAGGTCGCTGAAAGTCGTTGCGCTTCTCCCGTGCGAGAAATCATATTGAATACGATTTCGGTTACCCAACGTTACATCTTCTCTACCTCACCCAGACCATATTCGCCTTTCAAGCCAAGTCCATCGCAGCACGTTCCAGCATCACCGAAGAACACGTTTTCTCTTTCCTCACTTCTCTCCCTCTACCCAACGACTGAAGCCAAAGTTCCCGCCCCCAAGACTCTCAGCACGCTCTTCCAAGGACCTACTACTCGCTACCGTCACCCACCGTTAGTCTAACGGAGAGCGTCTCAGAAAGCATGTAGAGGCTTCACATCCGCGACAGTTATTGCGATCCCGACTCCTTGGCGAGCTGAGCATGACGAAGAAGGCCGCTCCTTGAACATGTGAACGTATGCGTCCATCGCCCAGATTCAAAGAAGAGATTGGACCGCTGTACGTGACTTCGACTCGAGTAGTTGGTGGGATTCGGAGATTGGGAGCTCAGCGTTGATGACGTCCCTGACCAGCCTTTCGACTTTTTCGACTTCACTCAGACCATTACCAACCACCAGGCTTAAGGCAGCCCAAGTACATTCCAGCGTGTCCCATCATCATCCACGATCCCGACCGAATTCGTCCGATCTTTGGTCCGGTCGACGGCTTCGCTATTGCGGAGGGCGTTGCATTCGTCGTTGCAGGTTCGACCCCCCAACGACGCGCCTTGAACGGTCCCGCTGTCACTAAAGGAATTGGGTGACGCTCAAAGATGGTCTGCCAGTGAGCACCATAGTTGCATCTACGACACATACGGACTCGAGTACTGACATAAGCTGTGGAACAGCTCACTCTTGCCCTTCGCTACACGCCATTGCCTCGTCACCGCTCTCCACCGCGACGCTCGACCTCCAGCAGTTCTCAACGGATCCGACAAACGACTACGACCTCCTTCTGTTGATGCTGCAACAAGTCGGCGGACCAGGCTCTATCCAAGGAAGCGTCCTGGGTCGGCGCAGCTTCCCAAATGGCGGTGCAAGCCATCCCCGTCATCATAGCCGTCCTAGGAAGATACGATGCTTTCGCCTTCTGACGAGCATAGAAATCAGATTCGGGGCTCAATTCACCACGAGCGCGTTCGGAATCTTGCTGGTCGTCGAAGACCTCGACTGCAATTCGGGGGAACAGGTCTCCCAACACTTTCACTTGGTCTGTGGTCCGCGTACGGAGAAGATCGACACCGAGAAGCAAGTTAGCCTATCGGCCCTGTCAGGTTGCGCGGCGTCATTTTCATACCTTCGGGCAGTCAATCCATCACGCGTTCGACTCCATCTGCTCCGTGAATCAGGCTGCCGCTCCCCTCCCTCAACCCTGTATAATGGTATACAGACCTTCCAAGCGGTTGACCACGTCTTACTCGTCGGCTTCTTCAGCCATGCAAGATACAACGTCAATTTAGACGCACACAGGGAAGCCTATGCGCCTCCTAACGTGGGTATGCCAAAAGGGCCGTTACCGGGCAGATATGGCTTTCCCGTGGCAAGTTTGCGATTCGGTTTGGCAGATGTGTACCCTTCTGAGATTTATCCCGTGTTCTGCATTTGTAATCTGGTCGAGCAATAGGTAGTTTGTATGGATATCGTCGTTTTTGACATCGACCGCCTGACCGTATAACTTATTTATCTGGAAGAAATAGTGACCTAGCGCTATAGCAGCACTCCGAGCCTGTGGCATTATCCCCTCTTGCATGAAACGCCTTAAAGCGAATATTAACGTTCAAAATTGCAAAGGAGATGGTACTACAAGAGGTTCGTTAAGCTCTCGTGGAGGTTATTGGGCCATTGTATATTTCCCCCGCGCAGAGTTAATACCATTTGAGTTGGGTTATTGTGCAGAGAGTTCGTCTCGCACCCATTTGTTCCCTATAGCTCCAACTCCAAGTACCGCCAGGTCCATGATCACATTTGGCCGTTGCATGCGCGCTACGCCCTGGGTCTCGCACGCAAGCGCCATCGTTGACTCAAACGTCGATTTCAATTTCGTCCTCTTCCCCGTGGCTTTCGCTGCTACCACTCTCGCTCGAATCCTCTCCGTCTCCATCGTCGCTTACCGCTACTCGCTGACTAGACCATTTATCGAAGATGTCCAAGTCGCCTTCTGCCGCAATAATCCTAGGCAAGGGAGCGAAAGGATGAGAGGCCATTCGCTCACCACGCTCGCGAATCCTTTCCGACCGCTCACCTATCAAACATAGATATGGTAGGTCCGTCGAGTGGGTCCGAGCTCGCTTCCAGAGCGAGGGTGTCTGCGAGACTGCTTTCTTCGGCTTCCGCATCCTCCGACCCAGCTCCCAGTGCCTTTGGCGGGTTGCGCGTCGGCGGGTACTCTTCCGTCCAACTGTCCTCGAAAGCCGATGAGCCGGGAGCATGGAAGGGGCGGTGGAGACGGATGAACCGCTCGATGCCGGACGTCGCGAGGAGGGGTAAAGTAGGGTGGAACAGCGCGGTGTTGATGATCGAGCTGTGGCCTGCGTGGTGCGGCGTCGGCGGGGAGAAGGTTTTGAGTGGACACATACTCCTTGAGGACAAAACGATGAGTGATTACCTTCGACTCGTCCTGCAGGGGTGGAAATGTTTACTGGGACTAGCGGGGTCGTACTTCGGTCCGGGGCGTACGCTGCGCCCCGCGTCGGTAGTAGGCGTCAGCCGGTTTTCACGTTACTTTCGCCAACCGTCGGCGGGATTGACGCACCGAACACTCCACTCGTTTCACCGCTTCGCCCCGATAGCCACTCTTCCGTCGTCATCGGCCGGCGTTGCTCCTTGAGCTGTTGCGCTGGTGGTACCTTCCAGATGTACGCGCGAAAGTCCTCCGATCCTGCGGTGTAGTAGGTGGTGCCGCCGTTACTTCTAAAAGAGCCATGCTGTGACGCAGGGTGGTCAGGTTTTCGATGGTCCAGTATGCGTGCTGCGTCGGCGAACGTCGCTTACCTTCATTGTGACCCCCGTCTTGTAGCCCGACTGGCCCTCTGGCAAAGGCGAGCCGTCGGGCAAGGTTGCAGAACCGCATATTGCGAGAGGGTAAGGGTCATCGAGGGTGTATATCGTTGGAGAATGGCCCTTTGGGGGGTGCGTCAGCCGTGTAGCAGGGAAGGAAACAGGATGAGAGAACAGACTTGGCATGTGAGGGCGAGCAGCGAACCTGGTGAAGAAGTAGCCGGTGTTAACACGAGGAATGACAGTAACAGATGCAGAGTGGCATCACCTTCGGCGTCGAATACCAGACTGCTCACATCCGGTTGCGCCAGCCAAGTCAACCCTGGCTTGGTCACTTTGGTGACGTACTGCAAACGAGGCGCGTGTTGGTGTCTTATCCCTTCGCGGAGTGTTAACATGTCGTTCTTACCTTTGTTACGCAACCTTTTCCAACCTCTCCCGCGAATGCCATCCTCGAGTCGTACAACTCCGTGTCACCGGCCGAAGTGCAAACGGCGAAGAATCTCCCATCGGAAGCAGGATGATACCTCACGCCCGAGACCTCGCCCCGCAGTGGTAGATGGCCCATTGGTTGACCGCCGTTGGTGCGAATGTCGTGGAGGAATACTGTGCCGTTCGAACCGCCAGATAAAAGAAGGTTGTCGTTCGATGGATGGGTGGAGAGGTCGTTTATGGTGTCCTGAGGGACGAAAAACCATCAACGAAGAAGACTTTGCAATGACAAGCAGCACTGACCGCATGATCTGTACTCAGTATTATAGAGCTGCCACTCGATGGGGTGGAGTTAATGGAGGACGATGGGGTTTCGAGCGAGAGTGGGATATGGTGGCGGTAGATTCCCGTAATGTTCCAGCATCCAGCGCTTTCGAAGTGGGGGATTAATGGGCGCTCCCAGCGCCAGGAGACGGAAAAAGCGCACCAGAAAACATGCGAGTTGCTCGCGCTCACTGCGAGAGAGAGTATGATACCCTAATTCGATGTCTTGTCTGCAGTCGGCTGGAGAAAGGAGTTGCAAAAGGCGCTTACTCTCGGTGTGGGGAGTCGGGCGGAATGCGCTGAGGCGTCGGAGTAGATATCCCAAAAGAGAAGTTGCCTATCTAACGGAAGCGAACAATAAGCTTTGCATTCAGAATGTGGCATTCAGTGGGACAAGTCGCACCGTCGCCCCCGCTAATGAGCCATCGACCTTCCCCTTTCGTCCATTCTTTCGGTTCACTCGTCAGATGACATCATTGTCATTCATTTGGTAAGACCCTTACCCAGTGCATTGACGCAGGACTGGTGGCCGTTGAGCTTCCTGACAAGGGTGTTCTGAGTTGGGGTTCAGTGACGTAACCAACAGCCAAGGTTGTTGAAAGACCTTGTAGAACGCATGACGCCCAACGACTCCTCGATGCCGTGCAACAATTTCGCTCGGGTATTGTGGCGGGTTGACGTTTTTCCTGTCGCTGTGGCCATCGTAGTGGACGTGAGGTCTTGAACGATTGCGGGGTCGATTGCTCTCAGGGCTCGAGATTCCGGTTTGGACCAAGCGCCCTCGTCTCTGCAATTTCCCTACCACAACGACCTGCGCAACGACGGCTTGCCGCCCGTCGGTTTCTCTCTCGACTAGACTTTCATACTCTGCTCATAACCTCTTTCTTCGAACCTATGAACTCTGCAACGTCAGCCGCTGCAAACGATCCCGTCTATAGCCCACGTCGCTTCGCAGTGGCCTGAACCAAAGCAACAACATGCTAGAATTAGTCGTGGCCCTCGACAAGCTACTAGAAGGTCTCAGCTACTCGGGAGAGGGCACAGTGGAGACGCCTAGGCGGAAAATTTTAGAGGACTCTGACGACGCGGCTTGGATACATCATTGCTGACGGCGCGTCGTCCACAACGTTCATCGCATCCCGGCATTAATCGCAAGGATGACAGGTCCCAATCCTTCTCTCAACTCGCAGTATACCGGGCAGACCCACCCTTTGCGGCCAGAGACCCGCTCACCCGAGCTTTACTCCCGCCGCAATCCGCCAGTTGCCGACACGGAAATGGGCCAACTAATGACTGCTCCCTATCCCCCACAACGCGAGCGTCGACGTCCTCTCTAGCCACTCCCCTTTGGCTCGCGCGGCGAAAGGAGAGGGAAGAGCGTTCTCTCTACCGCTCAGCCGTCCATCGACAAGGACGATCCCGAAGCGCTGCTCGCTGAAGCTCTAATATCCCGCCATCCGCGCGAGGTCCTCGAGGACCCAGAACACGCACCTATCGTTACCACCTCCGCCTCCTCGACTACAACACTGCGGATCCCCGCGCCAGGACTACATTGCCAACATCATTTCCCCGGAAGGGATTTCGACCAGATTCACTCGCCGTCAAGCTCGATGGCTTTGTCGTTGTAGCACTTGGCTTGCGAGACTGGAACCATGCGGTGAGAATTTGAGCTCCCTCGATCACGTCGTCGTCGGCTTACTCCTCGACCGCGTATGTGGAAGTATCTAGATGGCGTATCGACGCTTCCAGGCTACGGGGAACTCTGCAACGGCTTGACGCTCGGCCGGAGAGACCAGTCGGAGCTAGAGACCCCAACCTCTATCCCAACCGCGTTGGCTAGCTGGCTTGATCAGAGTGCGGATATCACACATATTTTTTTACCTCACCTTGGAGAATGGTTCAGTAACGTCTGGGGTTCCGTCCCGACGCTTCTTTTGAGCGTCAGCGTCAGCTGCAGCACGCGAATCGCCGACAGCGACCTCATCGACAAAGACGCCAATGGTCGACTACGAACAAGCTGCGCTCGTATCGACTTCCAACCCTTTGCTCGGCCTCCATTCGGTAAGTCCCTTGTTAGCAAGGCTCGCTTCCTCATAAGGTGGCACTCATCTTCGCCTGTTACAGAGACCGGTTTCCGAACGTCTCGT